>CM034349.1:142056577-142144757 GCA_019925275.1 Mytilus edulis
TTTATAAATTGTTTTATCATTGCTGCACACCTATCATGTCTTTGAACACTTCATGCATTACTCAAGAAATAAAAAAAAAACCCGATACACACGTTTTGTCTACTGCAATGCATTCAACAGGAATAAATATGTTTAAGCAATTGTTGTAGATGACAGAATGTCTTGGAAGTCTGGATAAACAAATTCACAAAAAGAATATTTTTTTTCTAAATTAATTTTGTAGGCTATAGTGAAACAATGACACCGCCATACAAATCATCAAACAGAGTTAATGATAAAACATATCTGATGATATCAGTCATGATATTTAAACCAGATGGAAACATTATACACAAACCCATTTAAATAAATTGAAATATTGTTCTTTTTATGAAGAGAATTCGAACTTTCTTTTAGCCCATCAAACTACATATCGTTTATATATCTTGCAATAATTATAATTTTGGATGTAACGCGTCTTCTGATTGACTGACGTTATTTTGTTATCAGCCCATAGACATAATTTAGTCATGTGACCGTGACGTCATCAACGTTTTTTCATGGTTTTCTACGGTTTAAAATGGAATTTAGAATTAAATTATAAAAAATGACTGTAATATTTTTTCTGTCTATTCGAAATAACATAAAAATGTGGTGCACACTGTTAAATAACCCGCTACGCGCGTTATTCAGTGTACACCAAATTTTTTATGTTATTTCTTCATAGACAGAAAAAATATTACAGTCATTCCTTAATTAGACGACAGAACCAATAAATGGTCGGTTTGGGGTAAAATGTGTTGTTAGGATAGGGTGGCATTATTATCTTCCTGTGGAATTTTTATCTTATATACTAGCATATACATTTGTATAGTAAAAAGATGGGTAAAATGTTCCTGATATGCATGTAATACTTTTGCAACTTGTATAAATTACTGAAGAAATGTTGACAACTGTATAGGCGGATCCAAGACTTTTGAAAAGGGTCGTTATTGAAGATATAGCTAACAAAATCTGATAAATTCATATATATCGTGAAAAACGGGAAAATCACAGGGGAGGGTGTATGTTATGTATGCCCCGTTAATCCGCCACTGATTTGTTGTTAATTTTGGTTCAATCAGCTATATTAGTGAAATAATGAAATACTTATTCATTTTAAGGCGAGGTATATGTAATTACACGACTCTAGCGAAATTGGGGATAAAAAAACGCGCGTCATTAGTTTCGAGCTTTACCTCCCCTATTCCAAAAAAGGATCGAAATGACTATCTCAATTTTGTCAAAATACTAGTAAGCAAAAACATACCACTAATGTATTACTCACTTGCAATGTGACCTTTAATCGAACCCATTATGTAGTGATTATTTGCGCATGTGTAAGTCGTGTTCAGCACTTACAAGGAAATGAATGCCAACATTGACAGAGAAACAAAGGAGAACCTTTTCGTTGACTGATTCGATCCACAAAAGTTATTTAAAACAGTTAATAAACTTATTATGTTTAACCTATAATACAATCTAATTAAAAACCGATCTCTCATCGCTCCTGTTTCTGATATGTCGCGTGGAAGATCTAACGAAACCCGCTTTAAGGTCACATGTGAATGACCTCGTAGGTGTGTCTTTTTCGACCAATGAAATTGAGTCTTCCACGATCTTGGAAGTTTAACGTAAGGCAAAGGGATGTAACTCATTTTATTTACGACGAAATCGTCAGTCATAATAATTCATAAACTTTTTTTATTGGCTTATTAATAGGTCGTCAACTCATTTGCATATCTTTATAAATTCATGACTTTTAGTTCACTCACATGTGACCTCAAAGCCGGTTTCGTTAGATCTCCCACGCGACATATCAGAAACAGGAGCGATGAGAGATCGGTTTTTAATTAGATTGCCTATAATATGAAATTAAACAGACCTAGAAGATCCAATTGCACGAGGTCGCTACCTCATATTTATGTTAATGTCGGGTTATGTGACCGTCGGTAGTCTTCGGATGTACACAAAACTCTGATATATACTATTGAGTGCATGCATTGTTTAATATTTATTTCCGACTTTTTGGGCATACGTTTTAGTGTTTTAAATCAAATATGATAATTTAAATTAAATCGATGAAGTTCAACATGAATTTGACAGCTAATGTCCCTTTAAATTAAGACATTAGTCCATTAAATTCATGTTGTAAATGAGAAATTGAAAGAAATATTTTGAAATATACATTATATGGAATAAAAATACGCCTAACTTTTAAAGTTAATTAAGAAAGAAAAAAACAGTATCCAGGGTTACAAACAAGTATCTCTTTACACGATGATGAGTCGAACATTGGGCAACTTACGATATCGTCATACAAACAAATGTGTTCATTCATAAATGTTATAAAAACACTGAAATGATTTGTAATCAGTATAAAGTTGAATGCATAATATCCATCTTTTTTCCAATAAATGTCAGTTTCCTACCTTGCATTGACTATATAGTGTTTAAACATATTTGATGCAGATAAAGTGATGCATAAATGCAATTATTAAATTACGTTTGAACGTCGTTAAAAAGCGCAGACAGATAAATTATATTTTTATCAAGTAATAAGTTTAAACAAGCATAGGCGAGCTTCTCTAAATAATCTAATACTCATAATTATAAATATGAAGTAATGTAATAAATGTCTAATGAAGCATTCACTCAAGTTTCACGAAGTCAATAAAGATTAACTTGCATCTGGTTTTGTGGTATATTGTGACTGCATACTGCATCTCGGTCTAGTACATAGCATTTCCTAGTATGACTGTATGCATACCTCCTCAACGTATTGTCTTGATTATAGATGTCACTGAACTTTATACAGCCACCACTCGAGTTTGTATGCGTGTGTGGTTGGGGAGGAGTAACAAAGCATTTGTTTCCGCAATTTCATGACAAGTTGGTGGTTTAAAACGCGAAATTAACAAACCTTCATGTCTTTCTAAGAAGACGACGTTGTACGATTTCCAATAAGACAACTTTCCACCAAAAGCCAAAATGAGTTAAGTTAACTACTATATGTTGTGTCACCGGACCCTTAACCCTTTCAATAAACACATCATAGATACCAGGATTGAAATTTTATATTTACTCAAGACGCGCGTATCGTCTACAAAAGACTCGTCAAATAAAAAAATGTTTAAAAGGCCAAATAAAGTACGAAGTTGAAGAGCATTTGAGAACCAATAATTCCTAAAAGTTTTGTGAATAGATGCTTATTCATGTACATAATTTGCACTCTATCTGTACCTTTGTATCTAGAATGGTTATGAGAATAAAGATTTTTAACTATTATAGACAAGACAAGACAATATTTTATTTTATTTATATGAACAAGTGTGGACACAGATGAGTGTGGATAGTATGTTTGGATGTTTGACAGTGTTTTATGATAAATGTAGTTCTATGATTTTCCTATATGTGTTGTTAACTGTGTTGCACGATGACAACCAACCGGAGCATTAGGAGTATTGTTTATTTTATATTTAGTTTAGTTTTTATGTTCAAGACAGGCATGGAAGAGATACTAATTGCATTAGTTACCAAATGATTATGATAGAATATGTTCCACATCTTTGTATGAATTATGTGAATATTTACCATACTCCTGCAGGAACTTTATTAATCCTTATTGTCATAATGGCTTTATTTTAGAGTATCTATTATTACGTGAAGTAGTTGTAAAACATTTATTGGTCGAGATGTAAGCCAGGTAGTAAATGTCTATCTTTCTGTTATTTCATTGTTAAGTTGCTGTCTCTTTGACATTAAGCTCACATCTTCCTTTTTTCATAGAAGTAACTTCTCTGTATCATAACTAATATATCTTCCCTCTTTTGAAAAAAAAACAAAGATGTGAGTTATTTTTAACAGATATGTAGGCATATTAATGTGACGTTACGGCCTTTTAGTCTGAACTATAACTTGATCGTTTCTGTTAATTTCAAATTTTATAGAACGACATAGTGTGTAGGCCTTCAACAATGGGAGGGGGGGGGGGGGGGGGGGGGACGTATGTAGTATAATTCGTTATAAAATCCCCGACATGAAAAATATGAATCATATATTATAACAAAATAGTTTACAATAAACAAATATTAAAGACATGCATGGTGGTGGCTAATCTTTACATGGGTGAAAAACTATCTGCCTGCAAAAACAGTCCATAAACAAATAATAGAAAACTGTTGGTCTCATAGTGCCGACAATGTAAACTGATCTTAATAAGAAAAAATTAGTGTCGCAAAAGCACATATTAACCAGCTTGTTTTATCAAAAAGTCAATAATCAATTAAACTAACATGTAGCTAATGAGATGTCATTAATCATATTGAAATTTGTTTAACATGTGACAAGTTATATTGGTACTGCGTTTAAAAAGAATAATATTCAGGAGGTTTTGTTCTTTTCAAAGGAAAATATTGCTATTACCAATCAATTTTGAATAATTAATAATTTTTTGCATTCAGTGCAAATATTAAATTTGGTTTTAAAAGCTCTTGTTCCTAATGAGGTATATTGTACAAAATTAAAGTGTTTTCGTCCTTGTTATTACTAATGAACCAGCAGTAACCAAAAAGCTAGAAGTTGTCGTTTTTATTATTGATTAACATATAACTTTTTTTGGTATTCCACATCCGAACTTGTAAGCTGGTCTGTAAAATTATAAATGATGTTGAAATGTTAGCACTATAAAATGGTCTATCGTTGCGTTTTTCTCACAAATCTCTGATCAGAAAAACTTGGTCTCTATCTTTGTTCCTCTCTCTTACTCTCAATAGAAACAGAACTTCTATGATGTAGAAACTAAACCTTTCCATTTCGGGGATAACTAACTTGTTACAATGCCTGGGATGACATTGCTGTGGCTGTAGAGACAGGCCGGAATCGACTGATACCTATTAAGGAGTGGTTCGTATTTTAGTGAGCCAGCTCTAGTTCAAGCTTATTTAAGAATTGAATGCTTCTTTTTGTAACTTCATAGGGTTGTAAAAACGTTGACCGAAGTACATTTTGTATGAAGCGCGGAAGCGCTTCATTTCTAAAAATGTGCGCACGGTCAACGCTTTTACAACCCTATGAAGTTACAAAAAGAAGCATTCAATACTTATAATTACATTTTTTAGCTAGGATAATGAAAACACGAATTTTTTATTTTTTTTATTTAATTCTCCTATGCACTTTATTCAGGGACCTCGTGTTATCATGGATGAGAAGTTTTATTGAGTGATACAATTGCTTTAGGAATAACACGTGATGTGCAGTTAGCCAATCAGAATAATGTATTGTAATGAAACATAGATCTAATGTAATTATATAGAAATACACGCTGATGTTATGGCAAAGTAACTTTCTTATCTATTAAAGCCAAATATCGAGTTGTCCGAAATATAGCCAATTGTTAAGTTGTTTAATGCTTCCTCAACAAATGTACAATGCAATGTTATGTTAATTAATATGTTTGTTCTGTATACCTTTGTTCAACTTTGGTGATACCAGAAAATGATATATAAGAACAGATGTTTTTATTATGTCCAAAGGTATAAAGTAAATGTTGACCTGTTTGTGATGTTAATTTGATTCTTATCTCATCAAAGATTTGTTCTATCCAGAAATAGATAATTATTCATTTGCATCAATCTTGAAATGATAAAGATAATGTCTTAGAGGATTATTTAAATTAGTATTTACAATTACCAACTATAATTTGTAGTATTGCAGCTATTGATTCCAATTATATTATTATAGTGAAATATTAGTTTCCGACCTAGATTGTTATAGTTTTATCAAATATTTCGTCACAATATATACATACATGTATTACTTATGATAGTTTCCGCGTACGACCTATAAAGTATAGTAAGCCACACACACATTTACAGGTAACCATACGACCTACAAGGCAAAGCAAAACCGGTAAATGTATAGTAAGCCACACACACATTTACGGTAATCATACGACCTACAAGGCAAAGCAAAACCGGTAAATGTATAGTAAGCCACACACACATTCACAGGTAACCATACGACCTACAAGGCAAAGCAAAACCGGTAAATGTATAGTAAGCCACACACACATTCACAGGTAACCATACGACCTACAAGGCAAAGCAAAAGCGGTAAACGTATAGTAAGCCACACACACATTTACAGGTAACCATACGAACTACAAGGCAAAGCAAAACCGGTAAATGTATAGTAAGCCACACACACATTCACAGGTAACCATACGACCTACAAGGCAAAGCAAAACCGGTAAATGTATAGTAAGCCACACACACATTTACGGTAATCATACGACCTACAAGGCAAAGCAAAACCGGTAAATGTATAGTAAGCCACACACACATTTACAGGTAACCATACGACCTACAAGGCAAAGCAAAACCGGTAAATGTATAGTAAGCCACACACACATTTACGGTAATCATACGACCTACAAGGCAAAGCAAAACCGGTAAATGTATAGTAAGCCACACACACATTCACAGGTAACCATACGACCTACAAGGCAAAGCAAAAGCGGTAAACGTATAGTAAGTCACACACACATTTACAGGTAACCATACGACCTACAAGGCAAAGCAAAACCGGTAAATGTATAGTAAGCCACACACACATTCACAGGTAACCATACGACCTACAAGGCAAAGCAAAAGCGGTAAACGTATAGTAAGCCACACACACATTCACAGGTAACCATACGACCTACAAGGCAAAGCAAAAGCGGTAAACGTATAGTAAGCCACACACACATTTACGGTAATCATACGACCTACAAGGCAAAGCAAAACCGGTAAATGTATAGTAAGCCACACACACATTCACAGGTAACCATACGACCTACAAGGCAAAGCAAAACCGGTAAATGTATAGTAAGCCACACACACATTCACAGGTAACCATACGACCTACAAGGCAAAGCAAAAGCGGTAAAGTATAGTAAGCCACACACACATTACGGTAATCATACGACCTACAAGGCAAAGCAAAACGGTAAATGTATAGTAAGCCACACACACATTCACAGGTAACCATACGACCTACAAGGCAAAGCAAAACCGGTAAATGTATAGTAAGCCACACACACATTTACGGTAATCATACGACCTACAAGGCAAAGCAAAACCGGTAAATGTATAGTAAGCCACACACACATTCACAGGTAACATACGACCTACAAGGCAAAGCAAAAGCGGTAAACGTATAGTAAGTCACACACACATTTACAGGTAACCATACGACCTACAAGGCAAAGCAAAACGGTAAATGTATAGTAAGCCACACACACATTCACAGGTAACCATACGACCTACAAGGCAAAGCAAAAGCGGTAAACGTATAGTAAGTCACACACACATTTACAGGTAACCATACGACCTACAAGGCAAAGCAAAACCGGTAAATGTATAGTAAGCCACACACACATTCACAGGTAACCATACGACCTACAAGGCAAAGCAAAAGCGGTAAAGCTATCATAAGTAGAAGCCACACACACATTTACAGGTAACCATACGAACTACAAGGCAAAGCAAAACCGGTAAATGTATAGTAAGCCACACACACATTCACAGGTAACCATACGACCTACAAGGCAAAGCAAAACCGGTAAATGTATAGTAAGCCACACACACATTTACGGTAATCATACGACCTACAAGGCAAAGCAAAAGCGGTAAACGTATAGTAAGTCACACACACATTTACAGGTAACCATACGACCTACAAGGCAAAGCAAAACCGGTAAATGTATAGTAAGCCACACACACATTCACAGGTAACCATACGACCTACAAGGCAAAGCAAAAGCGGTAAACGTATAGTAAGTCACACACACATTTACAGGTAACCATACGACCTACAAGGCAAAGCAAAACCGGTAAATGTATAGTAAGCCACACACACATTTACGGTAATCATACGACCTACAAGGCAAAGCAAAACCGGTAAATGTATAGTAAGCCACACACACATTCACAGGTAACCATACGACCTACAAGGCAAAGCAAAACCGGTAAATGTATAGTAAGCCACACACACATTCACAGGTAACCATACGACCTACAAGGCAAAGCAAAAGCGGTAAACGTATAGTAAGCCACACACACATTTACGGTAACCATACGACCTACAAGGCAAAGCAAAACCGGTAAATGTATAGTAAGCCACACACACATTCACAGGTAACCATACGACCCACAAGGCAAAGCAAAACCGGTAAATGTAAAGTTTGCCACACAGCCCTTTGACTCACATTCAATTGATATCATTGAAGTTTACATAAACAGCCAATTGACTCATATTTAACTGACTCACTGAACTTCACCTAACAGCCCTTTAACTCATACTTACCTGAACAATGGAGATTTTCCCCCACAGTCCTGTTACCCATATTCACCCGAATAATTGAGGTTTTTATAGCACAGTCCTTTACCTTAAATTTAACTGACTCATTGAGGTTCCCCCAAATCCATTGAACTGATATTCAACTGGCTCAATGACGTTAACCAATACAGACTTTAACCAATATAAAATGACCCAATGAGAGTTATCTCTTAGTTGTTTAACTAATATTCAACTTTCAAATTGAAGTTTACCACCAGCCCTTTGACTTATATTAAACTGATAGTTTGAGCTTTACACGACAGCCCTTTAACTTACATTCAACTGGCTATATGTGCTTTACCTGACAACCATTTAAATCATATTCAACTGACTTATAAACATTTAAATCACGCCCCTTTTACTCATATTCAATTCACTCATTGAAGTTTAACCCGAAACCATTTAATTCATTTTTAACTGACTCGTTAAAGATTAAACTACAGCCCTTTACTCATTTTCAACTGACATATTAAATAACCCACAGCCCTTTAAATTATATTCAATTGACACATTGAAGAATACCCATCAGCCCTTGTACTCATATTCAACTGACATATTGAAGTTAACCCACAGCTCATTAGCTCATATTTAATTGACCAAGTAAATTTAACCCACAGCCCTTTTACTTACACCAAACTGACTAACACACAACCTTTTACCTGACCAATTGAAGTTATCGTGTCATCCCTTCAACTTATATTCGACTGTCTCACCAATTGAAGTTATCCTGTCATCCATTCAACTTATATTCGACTGTCTCACCAATTGAAGTTATCCTGTCATCCCTTCAACTTATATTCGACTGTCTCACCAATTGAACTTATCCTGTCATCCTTTCAACTTATATTCGACTGTCTCACCAATTGAAGTTATCCTGTCATCCCTTCAACTTATATTCGACTGCTCACCAATTGAAGTTATCCTGTCATCCCTTCAACTTATATTCAACTGTCTCACCAATTGAAGTTATCCTGTCATCCCTTCAACTTATATTCGACTGTCTCACCAATTGCAGTCATCCTGTCATCCCTTCAACTTATATTCGACTGTTTCACCAATTGAAGTCATCCTGTCATCCCTTCAACTTATATTCAACTGTCTCACCAATTGAAGTTATCCTGTCATCCCTTCAACTTATATTCGACTGTCTCACCAATTGAAGTTATCCTGTCATCCCTTCAACTTATATTCGACTGTCTCACCAATTGCAGTCATCCTGTCATCCCTTCAACTTATATTCGACTGTTTCACCAATTGAAGTTATCCTGTCATCCCTTCAACTTATATTCGACTGTCTCACCAATTGAAGCTATCCTGTCATCCCTTCAACTTATATTCGACTGTCTCACCAATTGAAGTTATCCTGTCATCCCTTCAACTTATATTCAACTGTCTCACCAATTGAAGTTATCCTGTCATCCCTACAACTTATATTCGACTGTCTCACCAATTGAAGTCATCCTGTCATCCCTTCAACTTATATTCGACTGTCTCACCTCTTCTTCTTCTTTATCTTCTTTATAATTCAGCACTCCATCAACATACTGATGATAACGTGCCGGGCACTGATTTTACTATGCCGCGCTTGCGTGGGATCTAATTTTTATTTACAGTGAATAATATACAAAAAAATAAAAATAAAAATTCAACGTAATTTCTTTTTCTTCTGTTTTTGTACTATACATTTTGGTTAAAACTATATACATTGTAGGATTTATTTAAATTTTTAGATGTTTATTGAGAACAGATATTGGAATTTGTTCTCGGAAGCTTTCAAGAGTAGTACATTGAACTGCAGCTACTGGGAGAAGGTTCCATTGTAAGATTGTTCTGGGGTAGAATGAGTACTTGTATGAGTCTTTAGTGGTTTGTATTGGTCTGAAAGAATAAATATGTGAATGTTGACGTGTTCTTGTATCGGATTGTGTAAGTAGGTCTGTCGGGTATATGGCTACAAGATGATGTATGCTTTTGTAGAAGGGTTAGGGTTTAGGGTTAGGGTTAGGGTTAGGGTTAGGGTTAGGGTTAGGGATAGGGTTAGGGTTAGGGTTAGGGTTAGGGTTAGGGTTAGGGTTAGGGTTAGGGTTAGGGTTAGGGTTAGGGTTAGGGTTAACCTCACCAATTGAAGTTATCCTGTCATCCCTTCAACTTATATTCGACTGTCTCACCAATTGAAGTTATCCTGTCATCCCTTCAACTTATATTCGACTGCTCACCAATTGAAGTTATCCTGTCATCCCTTTAACTTATATTCGACTGTCTCATTGAAGTTTATTTAAACTTACACCTATTTGACGCATATTCAACTAACTCATTAAAATGTAACACGCAACTCTTTAACTCATTTTTAACTGTCTCTTTAAAGTTTACCCCACAGCCCATTAATTTATATTCAACTGCTTTATTCAAGTGTAACCCAAAACACTTTAACTCATATGTATCTGACTCGTTAAAGTTTATCCCACAGCCCTTTTACTCATATTGAACTGACTCATTGGAATTTACCCAACATACCTTTGTTCAATCATTATTCTAATGCAACATCGTTTGTAACGTTCATTTTCATTGGATAACGTCACTTACTTACATGGCATCAGTTGACAATTGATGCTATGGGACGTACGCGCAAGCGCAGAGCAGAGGCATATGACAGATTTTAAATACATGATTTAACGTTGTTTTCTGTCAGTTTCATTTGAATGGAGATAACAATATTGTATTTTAAGCTCCGACGGCATCAATTGTGGATTTGATGGTCGCAAATACCCGTTTACTGTCTCCTCTTACGCGTCGCCAGTAAACTTAATTTGCGACCATCAAATCCCCAATTGATGCCGTCGGAGCTTAAAATACAATACAGTTATCTCCTAAATGGCAGTGAAATAGTAAAATAATTCTTTGCTTTTAGCAGCCTACATGGTTCAATTTTGTCAAAATAAGCTAAGAAATATTGATGATGAATTATTCACTTGCAAGTGAATATTTCGACCACATTGAAGCCGTATTCATGTGCACTTCAACTCAACCCCTTAGCTAGAGATAGATAACACATGCATATGCATGTAAAGTTATTTAAAGGAACAGAATGTCAACATTGAAAGTGAAACAAAGGTAAACCATTTGATTGACTGATTCGATCCACAAATAACTTTCTTATACAGGTAAAAACGATTATAAACATATATTTTCAATCTATACTATGAAATCAAACAGACCTAGAAAAATCCAATTGCACAAGTTCTCTTAGTCTAAATCTAAATTTACGTTTACATCGCTTACATGGTCATCGGAGGACTTCGGAGGTCAACTCAATAGTGAAGTAGGCGTCTTGAGTAAAATACACACACAACGAAGCTACATATTATCGAGCCCATGTCCTGTAAATTGTTCATTTTAGACTGCTATCAATTTGGATAAATGATTTACATTGATATAAATATGATAATTTGCGTCAAATCAGTGACCATGAATTTGACAGCTAGTGCCCCTTTAACTCATAATCAACTGACTTCTTAAAGTTTTACCCCACAGCCCTTTAACTCCCTTGTGCAATTATTGGATTACACGAACAATAATCACGAAAGGAAGTTGTGAAGATATTGGAATAGACGATTAATAATTATAACGAAAATTTAAAGAGCGCCCTATTTAAAAATTGATAATAACTCTGTTACATGATTATAAGAACAGAATAGTATCGTGAGATATGAGGATAACGCACCAATGATTTATTTATGATATACAAATTCTTCCAGGCTTAAGTGTATCAGAACAATGTACTTTAGTATTGAGAGAGAAGTCGTCTTTGGACGTAAGACATATACAGATTTACCAATTATTGTATATATCGAAACAATTTCATAGATGCATAAGCATAAAAAGTCATCTGCTATTA
Organism: Mytilus edulis; assembly: GCA_019925275.1. Lineage (NCBI taxonomy): Eukaryota > Metazoa > Mollusca > Bivalvia > Mytilida > Mytilidae > Mytilus > Mytilus edulis. The sequence continues at coordinate 142,068,873 of CM034349.1, forward strand.
AATATGTGCAATTCTCCATATGCAGATTCCATTAAGTACTCTAGCGTTGTCTGAAAATGACTTTCACTGAACTCAGAAAAAATAAATAAATTGCCTAGTAAATATGACATAACTATGTAAATGGTAAGGGATATGCAGTGCTAAAACGCTTTATTACTACGTCGGAAGTACATAATTAAGGACCATTGTCTATTAAATTACAATTTTATATTTTGTTTATCTCCTCAGACCCGCCATGTTTAGTGTTTTTATTTAAGGAGAATAACGAAGTGATTTAAGGCGATATTAAGTTTGTCAGTCACCAAAATATTGACGAAATTTCTTCGGCTGTACTCTAAGACTTCTTTTTTTTTTATATTTCAAATGATAATAAATGAAAGGAAAAGGAAAACATGCTTCATTCTGAGTCATTTATCCATGTAATAAAATTTTAAGGACTGAGGATACGTGGTTTAAAAAAAAAATCTAGTATGTTAGCTAGTATGTTTTTCTCACAACAGTGTTCGCCAAATTTTTTATGCTTGTACGAAATGATGAATAATGCCCAATAGGAGAAGGGATAATTGGTCCGACAGAACATTGTTCGTCCAATAGTATATACAAGTTTGAAATATCGAAGAATGCCCAGTAAGCGAGTGAACAAGTTTTCCATAGAACATTGTTCGTTCAGTAGTATTTACATGTAAGAAAAAACTAGGGTGATATCATGTGACAGGGTCAGATCCAGCCATTTAAAAAAGGGGGGGGTTTCAACTATATGAACCCATTCAAATGCATTGATAGTCCAAAAAAAGGAGGGTTCCCATCCCCAGTCCCCCCACCCTGGATCCGCCGATGTGTGATATCATGTGGTCGTGAAGGGTAAACATATCATAGACAGTTGTGACAGATAACATATGATGTAGAAGAAATGTGAACGGGATTGTGGTTACTACTGTAACATACGACATCAATACCAAAGAAATGTGAACGGGATTGTGGTTACTACTGTAACATACGACATCAATACCAAAGAAATGTTAACGGGATTGTGGTTACTACTGTAACATACGACATCAATACCAAAGAAATGTGAACGGGATCGTGGTTACTACTGTAACATACGACATCAATACCAAAGAAATGTGAACAGGATTGTGGTTACTACTGTAACATACGACATCAATACCAAAGAAATGTGAACGGGATTGTGGTTACTACTGTAACATACGACATCAATACCAAAGAAATGTGAACAGGATTGTGGTTACTACTGTAATAAAATTAACGGTACCAATTTTCTTGCACCAGATGCGCATTTCGACAATACATGTCTCTTCAGTGATGCTCGTGGCCAAAATATTTGAAATCCAAAGCTTATATAAAAGATGAAGAGCTATAATCCAAAAGGTCCAAAAAGTATAGCCAAATCCGTGAAAGGAATCAGAGCTTTGCATGAGGGAGATACATTCCTTAATTTATAATAATTTCTAATATTTTGTAACAGCAAATTTTAATAACACAAAAAATCCGTATGTTCATGCCAGTACCGAAGTACTGGCTACTGGGCTGGTGATACCCTCGGGGACTAATAGTCCACCAGCAGAGGCATCGACCCAGTGGTAGTAATTAAATTAACGGTACCAATTTTCTTGCACCAGATGCGCATTTCGACAATACATGTCTCTTCAGTGATGCTCGTGGCCAAAATATTTGAAATCCAAAGCTTATATAAAAGATGAAGAGCTATAATTCAAAAGGTCCAAAAAGTATAGCCAAATCCGTGAAAGGAATCAGAGCTTTGCATGAGGGAGATACATTCCTTAATTTATAATAATTTCTAATATTTTGTAACAGCAAATTTTAATAACACAAAAAATCCGTATGTTCATGCCAGTACCGAAGTACTGGCTACTGGGCTGGTGATACCCTCGGGGACTAATAGTCCACCAGCAGAGGCATCGACCCAGTGGTAGTAATAAAATTAACGGTACCAATTCGACATCAATACCAAAGAAATGTGAACGGGATTGTGGTTACTACTGTAACATACGACATCAATACCAAAGAAATGTGAACGGGATTGTGGTTACTACTGTAACATACGACATCAATACCAAAGAAATGTTAACGGGATTGTGGTTACTACTGTAACATACGACATCCATATCAAAGAAATGTGAACGGGATTGTGGTTACTACTGTAACATACGACATCAATACCAAAGAAATGTGAACGGGATTGTGGTTACTACTGTAACATACGACATCAATACCAAAGAAATGTGAACGGGATTGTGGTTACTACTGTAACATACAACATCAATACCAAAGAAATATGAACGGGATTGTTGTTACTACTGTAACATACGACATCAATACCAAAGAGATGTGAACGGGATCGTGGTTACTACTGTGACATACGACATCAATACCAAAGAAATGTGAACGGGATTGTGGTTACTACTGTAACATACGACATCAATATCAAAGAAATGTGAACGGGATTGTGGTTACTACTGTAACATACGACATCAATATCAAAGAGATGTGAACGGGATTGTGGTTACTACTGTAACATACGACATCAATACCAAAGAGATGTGAACGGGATTGTGGTTACTACTGTAACATACGACATCAATATCAAAGAAATGTGAACGGGATTGTGGTTACTACTGTAACATACGACATCAATATCAAAGAAATGTGAACGGGATTGTGGTTACTACTGTAACATACGACATCAATACCAAAGAAATGTGAACGGGATTGTGGTTATTACTGCAACATACGACATCAATATCAAAGAAATGTGAACGGGATTGTGGTTACTACTGTAACATACGACATCAATACCAAAGAAATGTGAACGGGATTGTGGTTACTACTGTAACATACGACATCAATATCAAAGAAATGTGAACGGGATTGTGGTTACTACTGTAACATACGTTATTAATATCAAAGAAATGTGAACGAGATTGTGGTTACTACTGTAACATACGACATCAATATCAAAGAAATGTGAACGAGATTGTTGTTACTACTGTAACATACGACATCAATACCAAAGAAATGTGAACAGGATTGTGGTTACTACTGTAACATACGACATCCATATCAAAGAAATGTGAACGGGATTGTGGTTACTACTGTAACATACGACATCAATACCAAAAAAATGTGAACGGGATTGTGGTTACTACTGTAACATACGACATCAATATCAAAGAAATGTGAACTTGATTGTGGTTACTTCTGTAACATACGACATCCATATCAAAGAAATGTGAACGGGATCGTGGTTACTACTGTAACATACGACATCAATACCAAAGAAATGTGAACGGGATTGTGGTTACTACTGTAACATACGACATCAATATCAAAGAAATGTGAACGGCATTGTGGTTACTTCTGTAACATACGACATCCATATCAAAGAAATGTGAACGGGATCGTGGTTACTACTGTAACATACGACATCAATACCAAAGAAATGTGAACGGAATCTGAACCGGATTGTGGTTACTACTGTTACATACGACATCAATATCAAAGAAATGTGAACGGGATTGTGGTTACTACTGTAACATACGACATCAATACCAAAGAAATGTGAACGGGATTGTGGTTACTACTGTAACATACGACATCCATATCAAAGAAATGTGAACGGGATTGTGGTTACTATTGTAACATACGACATCCATATCAGAGAAATGTGAACGGGATCGTGGTTACTACTGTAACATACGACATCCATATCAAAGAAATGTGAACGGGATCGTGGTTACTACTGTAACATACGACATCAATATCAAAGAAATGTGAACGGGATTGTGGTTACTACTGTAACATACGACATCCATATCAGAGAAATGTGAACGGGATTGTGGTTACTACTGTTACATACGACATCAATATCAAAGAAATGTGAACGGGATTGTGGTTACTACTGTAACATACGACATCAATACCAAAGAAATGTGAACGGGATTGTGGTTACTACTGTAACATACGACATCCATATCAAAGAAATGTGAACGGGATTGTGGTTACTACTGTAACATACGACATCCATATCAGAGAAATGTGAACGGGATCGTGGTTACTACTGTAACATACGACATCCATATCAAAGAAATGTGAACGGGATCGTGGTTACTACTGTAACATACGACATCAATATCAAAGAAATGTGAACGGGATCGTGGTTACTACTGTAACATACGACATCAATACCAAAGAAATGTGAACAGGATTGTGGTTACTACTGTAATAAAATTAACGGTACCAATTTTTTGCACCAGATGCGCATTTCGACAATACATGTCTCTCAGTGATGCTCGTGGCCAAAATATTTGAAATCCAAAGCTTATATAAAAGATGAAGAGCTATAATCCAAAAGGTCCAAAAAGTATAGCCAAATCCGTGAAAGGAATCAGAGCTTTGCATGAGGGAGATACATTCCTTAATTTATAATAATTTCTAATATTTTGTAACAGCAAATTTTAATAACACAAAAAATCCGTATGTTCATGCCAGTACCGAAGTACTGGCTACTGGGCTGGTGATACCCTCGGGGACTAATAGTCCACCAGCAGAGGCATCGACCCAGTGGTAGTAATTAAATTAACGGTACCAATTTTCTTGCACCAGATGCGCATTTCGACAATACATGTCTCTTCAGTGATGCTCGTGGCCAAAATATTTGAAATCCAAAGCTTATATAAAAGATGAAGAGCTATAATTCAAAAGGTCCAAAAAGTATAGCCAAATCCGTGAAAGGAATCAGAGCTTTGCATGAGGGAGATACATTCCTTAATTTATAATAATTTCTAATATTTTGTAACAGCAAATTTTAATAACACAAAAAATCCGTATGTTCATGCCAGTACCGAAGTACTGGCTACTGGGCTGGTGATACCCTCGGGGACTAATAGTCCACCAGCAGAGGCATCGACCCAGTGGTAGTAATAAAATTAACGGTACCAATTCGACATCAATACCAAAGAAATGTGAACGGGATTGTGGTTACTACTGTAACATACGACATCAATACCAAAGAAATGTGAACGGGATTGTGGTTACTACTGTAACATACGACATCAATACCAAAGAAATGTTAACGGGATTGTGGTTACTACTGTAACATACGACATCCATATCAAAGAAATGTGAACGGGATTGTGGTTACTACTGTAACATACGACATCAATACCAAAGAAATGTGAACGGGATTGTGGTTACTACTGTAACATACGACATCAATACCAAAGAAATGTGAACGGGATTGTGGTTACTACTGTAACATACGACATCAATACCAAAGAAATGTGAACGGGATTGTTGTTACTACTGTAACATACGACATCAATACCAAAGAGATGTGAACGGGATCGTGGTTACTACTGTGACATACGACATCAATACCAAAGAAATGTGAACGGGATTGTGGTTACTACTGTAACATACGACATCAATATCAAAGAAATGTGAACGGGATTGTGGTTACTACTGTAACATACGACATCAATATCAAAGAGATGTGAACGGGATTGTGGTTACTACTGTAACATACGACATCAATACCAAAGAGATGTGAACGGGATTGTGGTTACTACTGTAACATACGACATCAATATCAAAGAAATGTGAACGGGATTGTGGTTACTACTGTAACATACGACATCAATATCAAAGAAATGTGAACGGGATTGTGGTTACTACTGTAACATACGACATCAATACCAAAGAAATGTGAACGGGATTGTGGTTATTACTGCAACATACGACATCAATATCAAAGAAATGTGAACGGGATTGTGGTTACTACTGTAACATACGACATCAATACCAAAGAAATGTGAACGGGATTGTGGTTACTACTGTAACATACGACATCAATATCAAAGAAATGTGAACGGGATTGTGGTTACTACTGTAACATACGTTATTAATATCAAAGAAATGTGAACGAGATTGTGGTTACTACTGTAACATACGACATCAATATCAAAGAAATGTGAACGAGATTGTTGTTACTACTGTAACATACGACATCAATACCAAAGAAATGTGAACAGGATTGTGGTTACTACTGTAACATACGACATCCATATCAAAGAAATGTGAACGGGATTGTGGTTACTACTGTAACATACGACATCAATACCAAAGAAATGTGAACGGGATTGTGGTTACTACTGTAACATACGACATCAATATCAAAGAAATGTGAACTTGATTGTGGTTACTTCTGTAACATACGACATCCATATCAAAGAAATGTGAACGGGATCGTGGTTACTACTGTAACATACGACATCAATACCAAAGAAATGTGAACGGGATTGTGGTTACTACTGTAACATACGACATCAATATCAAAGAAATGTGAACGGCATTGTGGTTACTTCTGTAACATACGACATCCATATCAAAGAAATGTGAACGGGATCGTGGTTACTACTGTAACATACGACATCAATACCAAAGAAATGTGAACGGAATCTGAACGGGATTGTGGTTACTACTGTTACATACGACATCAATATCAAAGAAATGTGAACGGGATTGTGGTTACTACTGTAACATACGACATCAATACCAAAGAAATGTGAACGGGATTGTGGTTACTACTGTAACATACGACATCCATATCAAAAAAATGTGAACGGGATTGTGGTTACTACTGTAACATACGACATCCATATCAGAGAAATGTGAACGGGATCGTGGTTACTACTGTAACATACGACATCCATATCAAAGAAATGTGAACGGGATCGTGGTTACTACTGTAACATACGACATCAATATCAAAGAAATGTGAACGGGATTGTGGTTACTACTGTAACATACGACATCCATATCAGAGAAATGTGAACGGGATTGTGGTTACTACTGTTACATACGACATCAATATCAAAGAAATGTGAACGGGATTGTGGTTACTACTGTAACATACGACATCAATACCAAAGAAATGTGAACGGGATTGTGGTTACTACTGTAACATACGACATCCATATCAGAGAAATGTGAACGGGATCGTGGTTACTACTGTAACATACGACATCCATATCAAAGAAATGTGAACGGGATCGTGGTTACTACTGTAACATACGACATCAATATCAAAGAAATGTGAACGGGATCGTGGTTACTACTGTAACATACGACATCAATATCAAAGAAATGTGAACGGGATCGTGGTTACTACTGTAACATACGACATCCATATCAAAGAAATGTGAACGGGATTGTGCTTACTACTGTAACATACGACATCCATATCAAAGAAATGTGAACGGGATTGTGGTTACTACTGTAACATACGACATCAATATCAAAGAAATGTGAACGGGATTGTGGTTACTACTGTAACATACGACATCCATATCAAAGAAGATGTGAACGGGATTGTGGTTACTACTGTAATCATACGACATCAATATCAAAGAAATGTGAACGGGATTGTGGTTACTACTGTAACATACGACATCATATCAAAGAAATGTGAACGGGATTGTGGTTACTACTGTAACATACGACATCATATCAAAAGAAATGTGAACGGGATTGTGGTTACTACTGTAACATACGACATCATATCAAAGAAATGTGAACGGGATTGTGGTTACTACTGTAACATACGACATCAATATCAAAGAAATGTGAACGGGATTGTGGTTACTACTGTAACATACGACATCAATACAAAGAAATGTGAACGGGATTGTGGTTACTACTGTAACATACGACATCAATATCAAAGAAATGTGAACGGGATTGTGGTTACTACTGTAACATACGACATCAATACAAAGAAATGTGAACGGGATTGTGGTTACTACTGTAACATACGACATCAATATCAAAGAAATGTGAACGGGATTGTGGTTACTACTGTAACATACGACATCAATATCAAAGAAATGTGAACGGATTGTGGTTACTACTGTAACATACGACATCAATATCAAAGAAATGTGAACGGATTGTGGTTACTACTGTAACATACGACATCAATATCAAAGAAATGTGAACGGATTGTGGTTACTACTGTAACATACGACATCAATATCAAAGAAATGTGAACGGGATTGTGGTTACTACTGTAACATACGACATCAATATCAAAGAAATGTGAACGGGATTGTGGTTACTACTGTAACATACGACATCAATATCAAAGAAATGTGAACGGATTGTGGTTACTACTGTAACATACGACATCAATATCAAAGAAATGTGAACGGGATTGTGGTTACTACTGTAACATACGACATCAATACCAAAGAAATGTGAACGGGATTGTGGTTACTACTGTAACATACGACATCAATATCAAAGAAATGTGAACGGATTGTGGTTACTACTGTAACATACGACATCAATATCAAAGAAATGTGAACGGGATTGGGTTACTACTGTAACATACGACATCAATACAAAGAAATGTGAACGGGATTGTGGTTACTACTGTAACATACGACATCAATATCAAAGAAATGTGAACGGGATTGTGGTTACTACTGTAACATACGACATCAATATCAAAGAAATGTGAACGGGATTGTGGTTACTACTGTAACATACGACATCCATATCAAAGAAATGTGAACGGATTGTGGTTACTACTGTAACATACGACATCATATCAAAGAAATGTGAACGGGATTGTGGTTACTACTGTAACATACGACATCATATCAAAGAAATGTGAACGGGATTGTGGTTACTACTGTAACATACGACATCATATCAAAGAAATGTGAACGGGATTGTGGTTACTACTGTAACATACGACATCAATATCAAAGAAATGTGAACGGGATTGTGGTTACTACTGTAACATACGACATCAATATCAAAGAAATGTGAACGGGATTGTGGTTACTACTGTAACATACGACATCAATATCAAAGAAATGTGAACGGGATTGTGGTTACTACTGTAACATACGACATCCAATATCAAAGAAATGTGAACGGGATTGTGGTTACTACTGTAACATACGACATCAATATCAAAGAAATGTGAACGGGATTGTGGTTACTACTGTAACATACGACATCAATATCAAAGAAATGTGAACGGGTTTGTGGTTACTACTGTAACATACGACATCAATATCAAAGAAATGTGAACGGGATTGTGGTTACTACTGTAACATACGACATCAATATCAAAGAAATGTGAACGGGATTGTGGTTACTACTGTAACATACGACATCAATATCAAAGAAATGTGAACGGGATTGTGGTTACTACTGTAACATACGACATCAATATCAAAGAAATGTGAACGGGATTGTGGTTACTACTGTAACATACGACATCCAATATCAAAGAAATGTGAACGGGATTGTGGTTACTACTGTAACATACGACATCCATATCAAAGAAATTGTGAACGGGATCGTGGTTACTACTGTAACATACGACATCAATATCAAAGAAATGTGAACGGGATTGTGGTTACTACTGTAACATACGACATCAATATCAAAGAAATTTGAACGGGATTGTGGTTACTACTGTAACATACGACATCAATATCAAAGAAATGTGAACGGGATTGGTTACTACTGTAACATACGACATCAATATCAAAGAAATGTTTAACGGGATTGTGGTTACTACTGTAACATACGACATCAATATCAAGAAATGTGAACGGGATTGTGGTTACTACTGTAACATACGACATCAATACAAAGAAATGTGAACGGGATTGTGGTTACTACTGTAACATACGACATCATATCAAAGAAATGTGAACGGGATTGTGGTTACTACTGTAACATACGAATCATATCAAGAATGTGAACGGGATGTGGTTACTACTGTAAATACGACATCATATCAAAGAATGTGAACGGATGTGGTTACTACTGTAACATACGACATCATATCAAAGAATTGACGGATGTGGTTACTACTGTAAACGACATCCATATCAAAGAAATGTGAACGGGATTGGTTATACTGTACATACGACATCAATACAAAGAAATGTGACGGGATGTGGTTACTACTGTAACATACGACATCAATACAAAGAATGTGACGGGATTGTGGTACTACTGTAACATACGACATCAATATCAAGAATGTGAACGGATGTGGTTACTACTGTAAAACGACATCATATCAAAGAAATGTGAACGGGATTGTGTTATACTGTAACATACGACATCATACAAGAAATGTGAACGGGATGTGGTACTACTGTAACATACGACATCATACAAAGAATGTGAACGGATGTGGTTACTACTGTAACATACGACATCATATCAAAGAAATGTGAACGGGATTGTGGTTACTACTGTAACATACGACATCATACAAAGAAATGTGAACGGATTGTGGTTACTACTGTAACATACGACATCATATCAAAGAAATGTGAACGGGATTGTGGTTACTACTGTAAATACGACATCATATCAAAGAATGTGAACGGGATTGTGGTTACTACTGTAACATACGACATCAATATCAAGAAATGTAACGGGATTGTGGTTACTACTGTAACATACGACATCAATATCAAAGAAATGTGAACGGGATTGTGGTTACTACTTACAACGACATCAATATCAAAGAAATTGAACGGGATTGTGTTACTACTGTAACATACGACATCAATACAAGAAATGTGAACGGGATTGTGGTTACTACTGTAACATACGACATCAATATCAAAGAAATTGAACGGATTGTGGTTACTACTGTAAATACGACATCAATACAAAGAAATGTGAACGGGATTGTGGTTACTACTGTAACATACGACATCAATATCAAAGAAATGTGAACGGGATTGTGGTTACTACTGTAACTACGACATCATACAAAGAAATGTGAACGGGATGTGTTACTACTGTAACATACGACATCAATACAAAGAAATGTGAACGGATTGTGTTACTACTGTAACATACGACATCAATATCAAAGAATGTGAACGGGATTGTGGTTACTACTGTAACATACGACATCATATCAAAGAAATGTGAACGGGATGTGGTTACTACTGTAACATACGACATCAATACCAAAGAAATGTGAACGGGATTTGGTTACTACTGTAACATACGACATCATATCAAAGAAATGTGAACGGGATGTGGTACTACTGTAACATACGACATCCATATCAAAGAAATGTGAACGGGATTGTGGTTACTACTGTAACATACGACATCAATATCAAAGAAATGTGAACGGGATTGTGGTTACTACTGTAACATACGACATCATATCAAAGAAATGTGAACGGATCGTGGTTACTACTGTAACATACGACATCCATATCAAAGAAATGTGAACGGGATTGTGGTTACTACTGTAACATACGACATCAATATCAAAGAAATGTGAACGGGATTGTGGTTACTACTGTAACATACGACATCCATATCAAAGAAATGTGAACGGGATTGTGGTTACTACTGTAACATACGACATCAATATCAAAGAAATGTGAACGGGATTGTGGTTACTACTGTAACATACGACATCAATATCAAAGAAATGTGAACGGGATTGTGGTTACTACTGTAACATACGACATCAATATCAAAGAAATGTGAACGGGATTGTGGTTACTACTGTAACATACGACATCCATATCAAAGAAATGTGAACGGGATTGTGGTTACTACTGTAACATACGACATCCATATCAAAGAAATGTGAACGGGATTGTGGTTACTACTGTAACATACGACATCAATATCAAAGAAATGTGAACGGGATCGTGGTTACTACTGTAACATACGACATCCATATCAAAGAGATGTGAACGGGATTGTGGTTACTACTGTAACATACGACATCAATATCAAAGAAATGTGAACGGGATTGTGGTTACTACTGTAACATACGACATCCATATCAAAGAAATGTGAACGGGATTGTGGTTACTACTGTAACATACGACATCCATATCAAAGAAATGTGAACGGGATCGTGGTTACTACTGTAACATACGACATCCATATCAAAGAGATGTGAACGGGATTGTGGTTACTACTGTATCATACGACATCAATATCAAAGAAATGTGAACGGGATTGTGGTTACTACTGTAAGATACGACATCAATATCAAAGAAATGTGAACGGGATTGTGGTTACTACTGTAACATACGACATCAATATCAAAGAGATGTGAACGGGATTGTGGTTACTACTGTAACATACGACATCAATATCAAAGAATAGCTTTAAAAATTTAAAAATAGGGAGGAAAAGAGAGGCGAATGATACCACATTTCATCATGTTTGAATATTATTTTGGGGGATACCACGGCTTTTTGTGTGTTGCCTATATTTTTTTTTATCATCTTGATAAACAGACGTCGTATGATTGCCAATGAGACAACTGTTATATGTATATAACAGTCAAAATGACGAAAATGTAGGAATATAATATACTTTGTAACTCAAACACAAGTTGCAATTAAGGACGTTGTGTTCCTAAAACGCCGACATTCGAGGTGTATGCGCAGAGGTATCAATTATTTTGCAGTAAATGTCCTCGAGTACTCACTGTTTAAAAACCAGAGAATATAAATGTATAAAAAGTGGGGGTGGATTACGTAGGCATCATATTACAACCACACACAATATCATATATATGTTACATGATAATCAAACTTCTAATAATTAATTCATATTAATGCATTAAGTAAATGAGTATTTATTTTTGCTATTGATTGTTCGTGGTAATGAATTTCCGGTTGACCCGGTAATGTGATATTTCTTTGTGAAATACGAGGTAAAAAATGAGTCATTAATGATTTTCAGTGGTTATTTCAAAGCAACAATTTTTGCTAAAAACAAAAATAAAAGAAACAAGAATAAGAGCGATAAAAGAGGAAGACGCTATCAACAAGGATGCATAAATACTCGTTACAACAGAGACTAAGCACAAACCATTGGTGAACTACGTACGATCACCCGAATCAGTGTCGTTACAGATTTCTTAAAAGAACGTGATTTAACTGCTAGATTAATGAAAATATTTCTCATCCACTTCTTTTTGAGAGTGTTTATAAATTGTCCTTCAAATATAGATTAAGAATTCATCTTACAATAGAAGAACGAATAATCCAACGACGAATAACAGCACACACTTGATAATATTGTATCATTTGTAAAATCTACTGCTGGTTAGGATACGGTATTTAATATGTTGATATGGAAAAATGTCCCGTCTTCCTCACGAATGTAGACACATTTCCCATGTGTAGACAGTTCCGTGCTTTTGACACATTATGGGACGTCACGAATTAATTGTATTTGGAAATACGCAAATAGGATATGCTGCAAGATAATGCATGGTTACACCCCGTTGTCATCTATTATTTATCCTGTTTTTATCGAACATTCCGAGGCATTTTATTTCAATTTTATCAAGTTTTTCCGTCGGGTTGAAATGTGTTTTATTTTGGTCTTTATGCATGTTACCAACATAAACTTTAGAATAACATGCAGATACAGATTTATAAGTACACATGTCGACACTTTGACGGGTTGACATATATTGAAATATTTCATTTTATCCTACAATCAGCCAACTATTTTACAAATAAAAGGTACACAAATAAAATGTTGCCTTGTTCAAATAAAGTCTCCAGCTACCTCGCTTCCTTGTTGAACAGCCGGTAACGTGTAACTTTCTTGTTTCGTCAGTTCATCTTGGGGTCCACTTCGCAGTCCGCGTTTTAACTAAGTCGATTTAGTTTTAAGATAAGTGACAATAATTGGATTTAACAACCTATGTTTCAAGTGCCTGGTGTAAATTGTAGGATAAAAACAATATATGTACCTTGTAGAAAAAAAAATAAAGTTATTTGTACTCGCTACGAAACCGGAGAAAAACTCAGCGAGACTCACTTTTCGTCCTGTTTCTAAAGCTCGTCCAAATAAATTAATATATTTTCAACAATGTACATTTATTGTTTTTGTCGACTTGTTTTACGTCAACTGTCGACTTATCGACCTGTCAACTTGGGATTTTTTCGTTATATATTTTAAATATCTGTATTGCTGAAGAATATACGAAAGTATAAATTTGTTGTAAAAATCCTACTTGATTCCGGATAAATTAATTATTTTAAATCCTCCCTCATAAATTCGTCAGAATTTAAAACATTTCTAATCTGCATGGTGAAATAAGAGGCAAGACAAAATGTAGGGTTAGTTTGCTCGCAGTAACTTATTTTCTGTGCGATATAACATTTAATTATGAAAATAAGACATTACAAATATATCCCAGCAAATACACATCTAGCTATTCTAAACTAAATCTTTATAAATAAATAAAAAATAATAATATACTATGCAGAACATGTTGTTACTTTGAAGTTACTGTGAGCACCTCGATACAAATTATCCATGTATTGGACTTATATACACCACCCGTATTCCCGGCCGCCTATGAAATGCTCGTGCAGTAGTCACTAAAGACTTATATATAGATACTAACCAACCAGTTCTTCAAACTTGTTTTACAAACTTGTTCTACAATCCATAGTTACTAAAGATAGAAATAGATAATGGAAAACCCAAATATAACGGAATAGAAATAAATTTATCAACAAACCAACAGACTAGCTAACACACACGAAGATCAAAATTATATTTTGTTTGATAGTCTGTTAACATGGTAAATAATTGTGTTGCATGTGTTTAGTAATGGAGTACAAAATGAGTCTCGTTTTCACATGAGTCTGACTTACGTATCTTACATAAACGTCTTTAGTTAGGAAATCCTAGATAGCGTCCCTGTTCGATTTCTGGCGGGAACAAGCCGCATCTGAGTCAAGCAATCACCGATTTTTCTTGTCAACAAATGTTTATTTTCACATACGATTGCACAAGTAAAGGTAATAGGAGTTCAAGTGCTTATACGTTCGGAGTTTTGGGCATTTCCTAATTCATATAACATTTTCTGTGTTCAAATAGGACATGGCGATACACATTATTTAACTGATTTTTATCGAAGACATCAGAACTAATTTCTGATCATTGTTAAACTAAATCATGTACAACGATCATTGCTAAAAACGGAAAAACAATGTCACTACCGAACAAAAAATAAACGGCGATCTTGTTGATTTCGAACGGTTATGGTCCATCAAAGTTTGACGAAGACCAGAGTAATGATCTAAAAAATATAATCGAAAACAAATAAAATGCCAAAACTTAGTCTACTTACTACAGTTGCGACCTTGACCTTTGATCCAGTAAGCTAAACATCAATCCGGATCTTTTCACCCGAAGTTGCATTGTACAAAGATGTCGTTTAATGTCAGATTTTTTTGTTTCCAAACCTACATACGTCATTGAAGAAAATATTGTTTTACTAAAGGACCACTGGTATTTTATATAATGCTTTTGTAAAGTAAACTCATCGATTTGACAGAAAAAGACTATAATACTGTTATCTCCACATGAAGAGTTTTACAATACCGTAACCATACCAATAATGTATTTGATGAAACGAGATTTCCCAAGAGACAAATTATAAAAAATATAATAGGAGACAAATCATGATAGCGTTTAGAGACTAATAATTCAAACACGGGCACATTTAATGAATTCTATGAAATTGTCAGTCAATAATCGAAAAATAATATCACAACAATTCTGCGAACAATGCAATCATAAAAATTAAAATAGGAGTGTGCAAAAAGTATCCTATTGGAGAACTCAGCGTACACAAAGTATTCGCCTGGAGAACAGCATAAGCAAAGTATCCTTCAGAGAAAAGCAGCGTACACGAAGTATTGTTCCGAAGAAAGCAGCGTACATAGAACATACTTCTGAGGAAAGCAGTGTACACGAAGTATAGTTCATAAGAAAACAGCGTATATAGAACATACTTCTGAGGAAATCTGCGTACGCGAAGTATAGTTCCGAAGAAAACAGCGTACATAGAACATACTTCCGAGGAAAGCAGTGTACACGAAGTATAGTTCATAAGAAAACAGCGTACATAGAATATACTTATGTGGAAAGCAGCGTACATAAGGTATCCTTCTGCATAAAGCAGCGTACACGTTTTAAATTACTTCTGGAGAAATAAGCTTCCATGAACAGTTTTCATTGATATTGCCAGAAAATATTTTTTCTCTCGAAACAAGCCATTATATGCAATATCTATTTGCAAAACAGACATTTCCTTTAAATGGTTATGGTATGAAATAAAAAAAAAACAATATAAAAATAAATAGTTAAAATATATTTTGATGCAACATACATTAAGTTTTATCTACATGATACCAACCGGCCTCTGTATAAAAGTAATACCACATATTTCTAGAATTTTTATTCTTTGTGTTCGAGTTGGCTCTAGTCTGAGCAGATGGCAAAACATATACAAACAGTTCACTTTACACTTACGCTGACGACAACACACTATCTTATGCGAATAGAGATATAGACACAGTTATCTCAAAATACAGTGTAGTGTAGTTAATAATCATTAAAAAGAGTTCTCAAGTAATACATGATTTATTTATCAACCTAAATCCGAACCATCATTCGTGATTACAGGAGTCTACAAAGAAAAGGTAAGGAAACTATTACAATGTCTATTACTAATGACTAAACTACCACAAAACAAAATAAACGTAATATACTACAAACAGTTTGGCTCTAATAGAATGGTTTTCTTCCAATCAAATGAAGGCAAACCCAGAAAAATTTCGAGCTTTGGCAATTGGCAAAAAAACAATGAGCAAAACATTACATTTGATCTAGCAGGTAACAAAATAAAATGTGAAAAAGAGGTCAAAACTATTAGGCATCACCATTGACTTTGAACTAAATTACAACAAGCATATATCAAACATCTGCAAAAAAAGCATCAAGACAACTAAATGTATTAAAAAGACATGACAAATACTTAAACAAACTTGGAAAACTAACAATTTATCACTCCTTTATTATGTCATTATTTGATTTCTGCTCATTGTCCTGGCATTTCTGCAGTGAGGCCAACACTACAAAAATTGAAAAAGCACAAGAAAGAGCAGTTCGCTTCATTTACCAGGATCACAATAGCACATATAAAGACTTGCTTTTAAAATAAAAAATGCCATCACCATGGCAATAGAGGTCTTTATAATGGTCAACCATGAAAATCCAGAATACCTCCATGATCTTATAAATATTAAAAAAACAAAATATTCTTTCAGATACCAAAATTTAGCTGAAATACCTGACGTAAGAACAACAAGGTATGGTTTGAAATCTTTCAGATATTCTGCTGCCAAACTATGGAATTAGTTTCCAAACCTACTTTAGAACTGAAACATCTTTTACCCAATTCAAGAGTCTAATAAACTCATGGAATGGCAAGCTTAGTTTTATGTTATGTTTTATGTTACAGCTTTAAACATAATAGTGCTGCTTGTGATTGTTGCTTAGCTTTTTTATAATTTGTGATTGCTGTGCTTCAGTTTTTATGTTGCTTTTAGCTTAGTGCTTATGCATGTGAATAATATACTTATTTAAACTAGTGCAGCCTAAATGTGCATGAAATGTATGTTCTATGTCTTTTATGTTTAAATATTTGTATTGTGTATGATTATTGTGTAAATGTTTGTATTTGTCGGTTATAAAAGATCAGAGAGCTTATGTTTATTTGTTATGTAACATGCCGACTATAAATAAAGCTTTGAATTGAATTGGATCCAGTCCTATTTAAGTGTATTACTATTCATATTTAATAAGAAATGAAAGCAGGTTGCAAATATTTATAACGAAATCATAATCTCTGGAACTAAAGTGGAGCTTGATCTTCTAGTCCAGGCTACCAGAATATTTGATAGGGTTTGTACATTTCAATTTTTATATTTTATTATTCAAGATGTTTGATTTATTCCTCCTGATATCTTCGTCCTTTGAAAATCATATTTAACCTTTTAACTTGCTAATTTGAAGATGAGAAAGAACATCATTTTATAAGATGACAAGTAAAGTATCATCAAACTGGAATGGACTTACACGACACACCTCAAAGTTTCAGACTCAACATTATAAAGTTTAAAAGACCATCTATTATGTTTATTTTTTTATAATCTTTGATGAATAGAAAAAAGTTAGATCTATCATATTTTACGTCCGGTATCATGAGCATATAATTGAATCCGCCATACAAAATGATTTAAGGAATACTTTGAAACTTCCTACATCATATTAGGGTCCCGCAGACATCCTAGATTAATCGCTTCCATTTAAATGAATAAAACACTTTAAGCTGTGTAATAACTGGTTATATGCTGTACTATGACAGTCATGATGAATTATAATGGATTCTACTTTGCAGAGGAAATATAGTTTATAATTCATTATAGTTCATTATTGTCTGTGAGGGTGTTTATATATACCATGGTGTAGTTGTTGTAGCTTGAAATAAATGTCCACGTATTTGTAACAATAACATATCAAGGGGACATCTAAATCTCATTAGTCGTAGAGAACAAGACAACCTTCGCCATGATGGCAAACAAAAATATATTAAAAAAAAAATGCCGTATTTTATATATCGCTTGTTAACAGTACATCTGATTTGTTAATACTGAAACATGTTTTATATATCGTTTGTTAACAGTACACTGATTTGTTAATACTGAAACATGTTTTATATATCGCTTGTTAACAGTACATCTGATTTGTTAATACTGAAACATGTTTTATATATCGCTTGTTAACAGTACACTGATTTGTTAATACTGAAACATGTTTTATATATCGCTTGTTAACAGTACATCTGATTTGGTAATACTGAAACATGTTTTATATATCGCTTGTTAACAGTACATCTGATTTGTTAATACTGAAACATGTATTATATATCGCTTGTTAACAGCACATTGTTTTTGGTAATACTGAAACATGTTTTATATATCGCTTGTTAACAGTACATCTGATTTGTTAATACTGAAACATGTTTTATATATCGCTTGTTAACAGTACATCTGATTTGTTAATACTGAAACATGTTTTATATATCACTTGTTAACAGTACATCTGATTTGTTAATACTGAAACATGTTTTATATATCGCTTGTTAACAGTACATCTGATTTGTTAATACTGAAACATGTTTTATATATCGCTTGTTAACAGTACATCTGATTTGTTAATACTGAAACACATTTTATATATCACTTGTTAACAGTACATTGATTTGTTAATACTGAAACATGTTTAATATATATCGCTTGTTAACAGTACATCTGATTTGTTAATACTGAAACATGTTTGATATATCGCTTGTTAACAGTACATTGATTTGTTAATACTGAAACATGTTTGATATATCACTTGTTAACAGT
This sequence comes from Mytilus edulis, assembly GCA_019925275.1. Classification (NCBI taxonomy): domain Eukaryota; kingdom Metazoa; phylum Mollusca; class Bivalvia; order Mytilida; family Mytilidae; genus Mytilus; species Mytilus edulis. Next base: position 142,088,231 of record CM034349.1, read on the forward strand.
ACATTGATTTGTTAATACTGAAACATGTTTGATATATCACTTGTTAACAGTACATTGATTTGTTAATACTGAAACATGTTTTATATATCACTTATTAACAGTACATTGATTTGTTAATACTGAAACATGTTTTATATATCGCTTGTTAACAGTACATCTGATTTGTTAATACTGAAACATGTTTGATATATCGCTTGTTAACAGTACATCTGATTTGTTAATACTGAAACATGTTTTATATATCGCTTGTTAACAGTACATCTGATTTGTTAATACTGAAACACGTTTTATATATCACTTGTTAACAGTACATTGATTTGTTAATACTGAAACATGTTTTATATATCGCTTGTTAACAGTACATCTGATTTGTTAATACTGAAACATGTTTTATATATCACTTGTTAACAGTACATCTGATTTGTTAATACTGAAACACGTTTTATATATCGCTTGTTAACAGTACATCTGATTTGTTAATTCTGAAACATGTTTTATATATTGCTTGTTAACAGTACATCTGATTTGTTAATACTGAAACATGTTTTATATATCACTTGTTAACAGTACATCTGATTTGTTAATCCTGAAACATGTTTTATATATCACTTGTTAACAGTACATCTGGTTTGTTAATACTGAAACATGTTTTATATATCACTTGTTAACAGTACATCTGGTTTGTTAATACTGAAACATGTTTGATATATCGCTTGTTAACAGTACATCTGATTTGTTAATACTGAAACATGTTTTATATATCGCTTGTTAACAGTACATCTGATTTGTTAATACTGAAACATGTTTTATATATCGCTTGTTAACAGTACATCTGATTTGTTAATACTGAAACATGTTTTATATATCACTTGTTAACAGTACATCTGATTTGTTAATACTGAAACATGTTTGATATATCACTTGTTAACGTACATCTGGTTTGTTAATACTGAAACATGTTTTACATATCGCTTGTGAACAGTACATTATGTTGTTAATACTGAAACATGTTTGATATATCGCTTGTTAACAGTACATTATGTTGTTAATACTGAAACATGTTTTACATATCGCTTGTTAACAGTACATCTGGTTTGTTAATACTGAAACATGTTTGATATATCGCTTGTTAACAGTACATCTGGTTTGTTAATACTGAAACATATTTTACATATCGCTTGTTAACAGTACATCTGATTTGTTAATACTGAAACATGTTTGATATATCGCTTGTTAACAGTACATTTGGTTTGTTAATACTGAAACATGTTTGATATATCGCTTGTTAACAGTACATCTGGTTTGTTAATACTGAAACATGTTTGATATATCGCTTGTTAACAGTACATCTGGTTTGTTAATACTGAAACATGTTTGATATATCGCTTGTTAACAGTACATCTGGTTTGTTAATACTGAAACATGTTTGATATATCGCTTGTTAACAGTACATCTGGTTTGTTAATACTGAAACATGTTTGATATATCGCTTGTTAACAGTACATCTGGTTTGTTAATACTGAAACATGTTTTATATATCGCTTGTTAACAGTACATCTGGTTTGTTAATACTGAAACATGTTTTACATATCGCTTGTTAACAGTACATGTGGTTTGTTAATACTGAAACATGTTTGATATATCGCTTGTTAACAGTACATCTGGTTTGTTAATACTGAAACATGTTTGATATATCGCTTGTTAACAGTACATCTGGTTTGTTAATACTGAAACATGTTTGATATATCGCTTGTTAACAGTACATCTGGTTTGTTAATACTGAAACATGTTTGATATATCGCTTGTTAACAGTACATCTGGTTTGTTAATACTGAAACATGTTTGATATATCGCTTTTTAACAGTACATCTGGTTTGTTAATACTGAAACATGTTTGATATATCGCTTGTTAACAGTACATTATGTTGTTAATACTGAAACATGTTTTACATATCGCTTGTTAACAGCACATTATGTTGTTAATACTGAAACATGTTTTATATATCGCTTGTTAACAGTACATCTGATTTGTTAATACTGAAACATGTTTTATATATCGCTTGTTAACAGCACATCTGATTTGTTAATACTGAAACATGTTTTATATATCGCTTGTTAACAGTACATTGTGTTGTTAATACTGAAACATGTTTTACATATCGCTTGTTAACAGTACACTGATTTGTTAATACTGAACCATGTTTTATATATTGCTTGTTACTACGATACTTCTATGTCGTAGCCACGATAATTTCACGACCTCATCCTGTTGTTACCGCTTCTTTAAGTACCACGACTTCTTGACATTTTTGATACATTTGGCGGCATATTTTCTCAAGGAAAATGGTGTGTAAATTAATGGCCTTATTCATGTAAAGCCGACCATAATACGATCCTACCGCCATCATATTTTTTATTGATCGTAGTGGAATCTTCATGGTCTTGGTCTAGTGTGACGGGGACCTTTGGTAAAGAAATATATAACGTTCATAATATAGGGGAAAACCGCTACAAGAACATATTATTCATGCCATCATGCTATGGAAAGACCGATCATGTTTCATTTATTTCTGTTTCGTTGAAAAGGGTGAATACAAAACGATCGAATGATTGAAGGACTGTTATTTATAAATACAGATAGAACAACCCAATCGTATGCTGAAGCTTGAAAATGCTTGTCAAATCACCGCCCTAAATAGAAAAGTTTGCAAACTTAATGAAAGCAAAATTACACTCGATTTGTTTCATATATAGGCACTGTCAAATTAAGACATGCTAACAATATACAATTTACATTTACGAGGATGCTTTCAATTCTGCAATTTACTTCTGTCATTTAACAATAAACTTATAAATCACCAATAAGTTACATAAAGTCCTAAATTGCAATAAAACAATGAAATGCATTAGGAGTTAGAATTGAGTGGTGTATATTTCATAATGGTATGATGTCAATGCTATAAGTACTGAATCAGACTAATGTATGGTACATGGACGAAGTCACGCTATAATACCACAAGTTATTGACGATGTCATATGTGACATGGCGACGATTTTTGTTCCTCTAAGGCCACAACTAATCAACATTTACTTCGTGGGAAAAAAATACTGCATGTTTGCATGCTGTATAGAAATAAATTATTCCCTGAGGTGAGTGAACAAAATTAAGTGTTCAATAATCATTGATAGTGCAACATAGCTTAAAAATAATCAAATTAAGAGTGAGTTGACATAGTGTTATAGTCATGTGAAAAAAAAGGTCATTGCACTAATTTTGATGAATATAGTTCCTATTAGAAGATTAATTGCACGTTATAAGCTAAAAAATATCATTATACACGAGTTACATTTATTCATTTCTACTGGATTCATTTAGTTATCGACTAGCTTGTAACTTGACTGATGGCATAGAATCATTTTCATAACAGCGTAGACAATACCATTTCTTGGCGCGCTCAGGTTATCAATTGCCTGGGTCAGATAAGATGAACGTTCGATACTTGTCATATCGTTTGTATAGTAGACATTTTAACTGTGGGGTCACCAAAGGTTACAGTACGAATACCTACCATAGGACCAAACCTTTTATTTAATTATATGTTGAATACTTAAACTATCATTTTTCTTCTCTTACACCTTTCTTCTCTTACACCTGCACGTACTATACTCTTTTATTCTATTTAAATTACCGCTGCAAGCCAGTGACAGACCCTGTGAGCGTAAAATCACTGTTATTGATAGCCAATGACAAACAAGTTAAAGGTAAACAGTTCAGTATTATTTCCAACACATGTATTGCGGTTGTCCACTCTGTTATGAAAATAATTCTATTTCTACATTGAGACTGTTTTCTAGAACAGGTGTCGATCTATTATTAGATAGTAGACCGGTGTGTCAGTTAACCAAAGATCCATTTCTCCTACATGTCTTATTCTAGCAAAAGAGTTCGTTCATTGCAAACTGATCTTATCCAATGTATACTAACCTATCAAAATAGGTCCGTCATAACTGATTATCACAAATTAATTCCATAGAAATAAGGGTATTGTTTTCAACATTTCGTTTTCCCTGTGAAACATTCTTTATGAAACCCAAAGCTGTAAATTAAAATCGAACATAGTGTTATAGTATACCAAAAGATTGAGGACATACAGTGTTATGGTATACCAAACGTTTGAGGACATACAGTGTTATAGTATACCAAAAGTGTGAGGACATACAGTGTTATAGTATACCAAAAGTGTGAGGACATACAGTGTTATAGTATACCAAAAGTGTGAGGACATACAGTGTTATAGTATACCAAAAGTGTGAGGACATACAGTGTTATAGTATACCAAAAGTTTGAGGACATACAGTGTTATAGTATACCAAAAGTTTGAGGACATACAGTGTTATAGTATACCAAAAGTGTGAGGACATACAGTGTTATAGTATACCAAAAGTGTGAGGACATACAGTGTTATAGTATACCAAAAGTGTGAGGACATACAGTGTTATAGTATACCAAAAGTGTGAGGACATACAGTGTTATAGTATACCAAAAGTTTGAGGACATACAGTGTTATAGTATACCAAAAGTTTGAGGACATACAGTGTTATAGTATACCAAAAGTTTGAGGACATACAGTGTTATAGTATACCAAAAGTGTGAGGACATACAGTGTTATAGTATACCAAAAGTGTGAGGACATACAGTGTTATAGTATACCAAAAGTTTGAGGACATACAGTGTTATGGTATACCAAAAGTTTGAGGACATACAGTGTTATAGTATACCAAAAGTGTGAGGACATACAGTGTTATAGTATACCAAAAGTTTGAGGACATACAGTGTTAAACCAAAAGTTTAAGGACATACAGTGTTATGGTATACCAAAAGTCTGAGGACATACAGTGTTATGGTATACCAAAAGTTTGAGGACATACAGTGTTATGGTATACCAAACGTTTGAGGACATACAGTGTTATAGTATACCAAAAGTGTGAGGACATACAGTGTTATAGTATACCAAAAGTTTGAGGACATACAGTGTTATGGTATACCAAAAGTTTGAGGACATACAGTGTTATGGTATACCAAACGTTTGAGGACATACAGTGTTATAGTATACCAAAAGTTTGAGGACATACAGTGTTATAGTATACCAAAAGTGTGAGGACATACAGTGTTATAGTATACCAAAAGTTTGAGGACATACAGTGTTATAGTATACCAAAAGTTTGAGGACATACAGTGTTATAGTATACCAAAAGTTTGAGGACATACAGTGTTATGGTATACCAAAAGTGGAGGACATACAGTTTTATAGTATACCAAAAATGTGAGGACATACAGTGTTATGGTATACCAAAAGTGTGAGGACATACAGTGTTATAGTATACCAAAAGTGTGAGGACATACAGTGTTATAGTATACCAAAAGTGTGAGGACATACAGTGTTATAGTATACCAAAAGTGTGAGGACATACAGTGTTATGGTATACCAAAAGTCTGAGGACATACAGTGTTATGGTATACCAAAAGTTTGAGGACATACAGTGTTATGGTATACCAAAAGTGTGAGGACATACAGTGTTATAGTATACCAAAAGTGTGAGGACATACAGTGTTATAGTATACCAAAAGTTTGAGGACATACAGTGTTATAGTATACCAAAAGTGTGAGGACATACAGGGTTATAGTATACCAAAAGTGTGAGGACATACAGTGTTATAGTATACCAAAAGTGTGAGGACATACAGTGTTATAGTATACCAAAAGTGTGAGGACATACAGTGTTATAGTATACCAAAAGTGTGAGGACATACAGTGTTATAGTATACCAAAAGTTTGAGGAGTTATTAGACTATAACGAAATGCCATGTTAGAAATCGAGCGTCATGTCTTCTCTTGAGTATACATAATAGAAAATGGGAGGTCAATACCAATTATACCATACATGACACCCATGACACTCATGACACATATGGCACACATGACACACATGGTACAAAAGTACAAAAGTCGAACCAACATATTATTATCATCAACTTTGTACCAAAGGCTGCTATACAAAAAAGTAAAATCACAAAAATACTGAACTCAGAGGAAAATCCAATCGGAAAGTCCATAATCACATGGCAAGATCAAACGACAAAACACATAAAAAACGAATGGAAAAGAACTGTGCTATACAAAGTTAATAAAGTTTAAGGATTTTAATAAAGAATAATATTTCCATGATCTATAAGCAGATCATCTCGTATCAGGATTCTGATATTCAGGCTTTATCTACATAACAAGATTAGGTATATGAAAATCGAGGCAGACATCTTATATTTTAATTATATGACGTATGATTTCAAATGTAATTCCCCCAAGGGTGACTGGGGAATAGAAATATGGTCACTTGGACTTCTCCCGACCAACAGTAAAACGCTTGCTGAAGTGGGGCGTTCGTTTGGCTGTGCGGGATGTATCAAATTCGCAGTCACGTCCGGTCAGAATGGGGACGTTAAATCCGATGTCTCGTGTCGAGAGATTGCCACGCTCTTTGCACGTTAAGAACCCTTACAACAACTCTTTGAGTGGTCCGTAGGTGGTGTGTTGCAAGGCAAACTTTCTGTCCCTATCCAATATACCCTCATTTTCCAGTGGCAGTCCAAATTTCCCCGACCATCATCCCAGATGGCCTCAATTGTGACAAGACCTACCTATTGTATTTATTGTGAACTTGTTCTCGTCCTGAATATGCATGAAATATTTGCCACTGGACGTTAATCAACCAACAATCAATCAAATGTAATTACACAATGTATACAGTCTTACCTGTCATTTTGTGAATCAAATACCTAACGTTCCGTTTTTGCTTCCAATATGTTAATAATTTCTTGGTATATTCATTCACTAATTAACACTAGTTTTTAATCTATGAAATCTCTTAACAAATTATTCATCTTTTTTTTAGTATCACCAATAACGTAATTGTCGTATGCTGGAAACGTAAACAAATCGTTGAGCTATCAGGAAACTGACGTCCTAAGCCATAAATTCTCACTAACCGTTTACATTAAGTTGCTTATTTTATCATCTATTTGATAACTAACGGGAATTCTCTTAGGACTGAAGTCAGGAATTTTAGAATATTATTTTATGTTGGAATTGACTTCGAGGTTGAGCTCTCTGTTGTGTGAAGACAGGATTCACCTCAAAAAGAACTTTTCATAGAGATTCATTCATCACTCTGACTGGTCAAGTTAGGATTAATATAGAAAGGTCTTGTTAGGCAAATTGAAAGGCTATAAGATCGTTGATTATAACATCTAAAAGCTTTTTGAACATTAATTTATTAAGCGAAGATCACGGCAATATCAAAAGCGTATGTTGTAACTGTGTAAAGTGTTTAATCTGCTTTAAAGTAATTACTGGTTAGCGTTTTACGTGCTTCGTCAAACATTATACAGCTTTGTGTCGAGGAATAAACTGAAAGCAACAAATATTGCACAATAATTCTGTGAACAAGATTGAGATTAAAAAGATTGCACATGCTGCTGCATTTGTGATCAATTAACAATAAGTAACATAGGCTACATGCATTTCAGAAATTAACAGGACAATAATAGAACTTTTAAGCTCGTTTAATACACAATTTTATCTTGGTATAATATCATGACATTGTATCATGGTGGGTCACAACTTTGGGAATAACTTTTTCATTGTATACATGCAATAATCACATAATGTGTGAAGGGTTTCAAAGGATAGAAATGAATCGAAATTGCATATATTATTTTCCTAGTGGAATTAACAATTCAGTTTTGGAATAATAAAACTGTTTTGCTGCTCGACAATTGATTACTTTAATCTTGGTGTAAATAGGTTATACAAATTCAAAGAGAATGGCCAATATATTTAATTAAATAGGAAAGTGCATTTTTGTATTTGATAAATAATCGTGACAGAATGATAGCAGATCAACATAAAACTAAACACGCACGAAATCTCGCGAGATTACAGTCGGGTTACAGAACGGATAGAGTAGGATTCAAACAAATATACCGCCAATATTGATGGTTACGAAAATTAAAAGATTTGTTTTACGACCACTGGGTTCGATGTCACTGCTGTTGGAGCCCCAAGGTATCACCAGTCTACCTTCAATATTGATGGTTACGAAAATTAAAAGATTTATTTTACGACCACTAGGTTCGATGTCACTGCTGTTGGAGTCCCAAGGTATCACCAGTCTACCTTCAATATTGATAGTTACGAAAATTAAAAGATTTATTTTACAACCACTGGGTTCCATGTCATTGCTTTTGAAGGTTATTCCCCCCGGGGGTATCACCAGCCTCTAAGTTTGTGTTCTGACCATATTTATGTATTTTAACTGTTTACAAAACGTTGAATTGTTCGAAACGCTGATTTCTACTCATGAATAGAATACTTTTTAATCCTTAAAACAAACAAAAAAAGACGATGTGGTATATTATAATGTAAGTTTGTTATAATCAAGACAAACCTATTCTTTTGAAGGTTTTCGTTGGATTTATTTGCACAAACTACGGTTAAAATCGGCATGCAATATGAAGTTTCTTAGTTCAATATTTATCTTGCTGGTACTTAAAATCTTTAGCATAATTACGATTCATCTAATTTAGTGATCGTCCCTAGGGATCTTAAAACGTTTTATTTCTAAGCATTTAACAGCAGTATAAAAATGTGAATACAAGGAGATTATATTAAAATATATTTGTTTATACCCTGCAGTTCTTAAGTTCACTAGTAAAAATTGTATTTGCGAAATCTGAGCACGATGGATGAGATACCAATAAATGAATGTTTAAATATTTATAACACGATGTGTATGCATGTAAAACGAACAAATGCTTTGGCAGGGGCGGATCCAGCCATTTAAAAAAAGGGGGTTCCTAACCCAGGAGAAAAAAGGGTGGTTCCAACTACATGTCCCAATTCAAATGCATTAATCGTCCAAAAAGAGAAAGGGGGTCCCAACAGCCGGACCCCCTGTCCCAATTCAAATGCATTAATCGTTAAAAAAAAGAAAGGGGGTCCCAACAGCCGGATCCCCCCTAGATCCGCCACTGTTTGGGATATCATACGAACTAAAAAGTTCAGAAAAGAAAAGAAAACGCTTCAAGAATTACATTATTCTGTGATGATGATTTAGGATTTGATGATGATGGTTTACCCGAATCAATTAGACTTAATGAAGGTATAATACATATTTTGACCTGTTTAAGAATACATTGAACATTTGCTTGTCAGTCTAATTTTCTGTAATACATGAGCTGTGTTTTGCTCTTTGGTCGGGCTGTTGTTTCATTGACACATTTCCGTTTCAATTCTCAATATTGTATTTGATAAATGAAAATAATAAAGAGAGTGAATTGGTAATACCGGTACTACATAAAGTTGTTAAGGCAGCAACCATTTGATTTTCTGGGGGGGGGGGGGGGGGGGGATATGGTTTTTTTTTTGGGAAAAAAGTTTGGAAGTAGAATTTTTCAACAAAATGTCGGCATTCATTTGGGAACGAACTGTGCGCCTCTTCTTATTTTCATATGAATCTGAGTTCCTTTGTACACTTGTCAAAAACAAGAAGACCAAAGAAGCCGTGTCATTTAACTTCACATTCAGATATATTAATGATGTTCTTTCCATTAAAAATCCAAACTTTTTTGATTGGGTTCCATTAATATATCCCCCAGAACAAGAACTTGAAGAAACAACAGACACGGCTTCATTGCTTCATTTTTAGACTTAGGCCTCAAATTTGACATACACAGTCATCTCAGTACCAGAATCTATGACAAACAAGACAACTAAAAATTTTGAAATTATCAATTTCCTCCACTTTAGTGACAATATACCAACTTCACCTGTATATGAGATATACAATTGTTTCGCCAATCTGGTAAAAAACGCTATACCTTCTACTATAAACATGATAAAAACTTTGTATGCATATACAATAGAGAATATACATTTCCCAACTTATTCGGTTTTCAAGAGCAAGCTGCAACTACTTGCTAAACGTCACCATTGTCTGAGCGGCAAGTTGATAACTAAGGTTAAGTAAAAGAGCGATTCGTTCTTTTTTCAAACAAGTTCATCGAAAGGTACCAAGAACTTGTGAATAAATACTCCGTATCAACTTCATAATTTATAGTACACGATGGTCTTGAGGTATAGATTATGGTTACTGTTTACTATCTTAATAATGTGTTACCAGTATAGTATTCTTTTATTTGTCTTTATGAATATTACTTTTATTGTTTATTTTGCTCTTTTGGTAGTATCCATTTGACGTGGCTCTGTACTTATACATCACATCATTGTGTTATTGTTCTGTTATAATTTTTGTGTTCTTATCTTTCATTTTTGCTAATATACTTTTTTTTTTTTCTGTATATAGATATAGAAGATGTGGTATGAGTGCCAATGAGACAACTCTCCATTCAAGTCACAATTTAAAAAAGTAGACCATTATAGGTCAAGGTACGGTCTTCAACACGGAGCCTAGGCTCATACCGAACAGCAAGCTATAAAGGGCCCCAAAAAATATATTAGTGTAAAACCATTCAAACAGGAAAACCAACGGTCTAATCGATATAAAAAAACGAGAAACGAAAAACACTTATGAACCACATAAACAGACGACAACCACTGAACCTCAGACAATTGCAGTGGAATTAAATGTGTTAATGGTACCAAACCTTCGACCTTTTCTGAAACAGTGGTATAACATCACAACATAGAAAGACACACTATAAAATATCAATTGGAATGGCTTAACTCAATCAAATGCCTTTTTGTGTTTCATGGTTACATACGCCGTAGCTCTATTCTAATACACCCTGTCATTGTGTTATTGTGTCATGGTAAATGTTTGTTTATATATCTGTTTGTTTTATAGTGATTAAGAAAATAACCAACCGCTGACTGCTATACATTCTGAAAATTTTACCTATTATGTCTGTTTGTTTTGTTCACACATCGTTGTCAATATAATGGAATTTTATACGACTGTCATATGTTATACGATCTTCTTACCCTTCCGGAGCACCTGAGATCACCCCTAGTTTTTGGTGGGGTTTGTGTTGTTTATTCTTTAGTTTTCTATGTTCTGTCATGTGTACTATTGTTTTTCTGTTTGTCTTTTTCATTTTTAGCCATGGCGTTGTCAGTTTGTTTTAGATTTATGAGTTTGACTGTCCCTTTGGTCTGATGTTCAGTAGTTGTCGTTTGTTGATGTGGTTCATAAGTGTTTGTCGGTTTTGTTATATATTAGACCGCTGATTTTCCCGTTTGAATAGTTTACACTAATCATTTTGGGGCCCTTTATAGCTTGCTGTTCGGTTTGAGCCAAGGCTTCGTGTTGAAGACCATACTTTGACCTATAATGGTTTACTTTTACACAAATTGTGACTTGGATGGAGAGACTTGATCGATTCATATTCTATATCATATCATGTTGTACTGATCGAATCATTTAGTCTGTGTATACAAATAAAGTTATTGCCCCTTGTACAATATCTTGACTATACATACCGTCAAAGATATTGATATAGACAAAAACATGTGTACTACACATCATAAAAAATTATATCAGTTGGTTCCGCATTTCTCTTTTTTGACGTAATACTAATATTGTCTAATTACTTTAACGCGGCGGTTACGTTTAGCCTTTATTTCGTATTAAGTAGTGACATCCGTCGTGTGCAATAACGGAAACAGGTTATAAATAAAGCCAACCACAGAGGGAAACACTTCAACTATAAGAGGAGAAAAAAGGAACTACAGGAACACCGAAGTGCAACAAAAACAAACGGCAGAGGGAAACACATCAACTATAACTGGGAAAAAAGGAACTACAGGAACATCGAAGTGCAACAAAACCAAACAGCAGAGGGAAACACATCAACTATAACTGGGAAAAAAGGAACTACAGGAACATCGAAGTGCAACAAAACCAAACAGCAGAGGGAAACACATCAACTATAACTGGGAAAAAAGGAACTACAGGAACACCGAAGTGCAACAAAAACAAACGGCAGAGGGAAACACATCAACTATAACTGGGAAAAAAGGAACTACAGGAACATCGAAGTGCAACAAAACCAAACAGCAGAGGGAAACACATCAACTATAAAAGGGGAAAAAGGAACTACAGGAACATCGAAGTGCAACAAAACCAAACAGCAGAGGGAAACACATCAACTATAACTGGGAAAAAAGGAACTACAGGAACACCGAAGTGCAACAAAAACAAACAGCAGAGGGAAACACATCAACTATAAGAGGAGAAAAAAGGAACTACAGGAACATCGAAGTGCAACAAAAACAAACAGCAGAGGGAAACACATCAACTATAAAAGGGGAAAAAGGAACTACAGGAACATCGAAGTGCAACAAAACCAAACAGCAGAGGGAAACACATCAACTATAACTGGGAAAAAAAGGAACTACCGGAACATCGAAGTGCAACAAAAACAAACAGCAGAGGGAAACACATCAACTATAACTGGGAAAAAAGGAACTACAGGAACATCGAAGTGCAACAAAACCAAACAGCAGAGGGAAACACCTCAACTATAACTGGGAAAAAAGGAACTACAGGAACATCGAAGTGCAACAAAACTAAACAGCAGAGGGAAACACCTCAACTATAAGAGGAGAAAAAAGGAACTACAGGAACATCGAAGTGCAACAAAACCAAACAGCAGAGGGAAACACCTCAACTATAAGAGGAGAAAAAAGGAACTACAGGAACATCGAAGTGCAAAACAAAACCAAACCAGCAGAGGGAAAACACATCAACTATAACTGGGAAAAAAGGAACTACAGGAACATCGAAGTGCAACAAAACCAAACAGCAGAGGGAAACACCTCAACTATAAGAGGAGAAAAAAGGAACTACAGGAACATCGAAGTGCAACAAAACCAAACAGCAGAGGGAAACACATCAACTATAACTGGGAAAAAAGGAACTACAGGAACATCGAAGTGCAACAAAAACAAACAGCAGAGGGAAACACATCAACTATAACTGGGAAAAAAGGAACTACAGGAACATCGAAGTGCAACAAAACCAAACAGCAGAGGGAAACACCTCAACTATAAAGGAGAAAAAAGGAACTACAGAACATCGAAGTGCAACAAAACCAAACAGCAGAGGGAAACACATCAACTTAATGGGAAAAAGGAACTACAGGAACATCGAAGTGCAACAAAACAAACAGCAGAGGGAAACACATCAACTATAACTGGGAAAAAAGGAACTACAGGAACATCGAAGTGCAACAAAACCAAACAGCAGAGGGAAACACTCAACTATAAGAGGAAAAAAGGAACTACAGGAACATCGAAGTGCAACAAAACAAACAGCAGAGGGAAACACATCAACTATAAGAGGGAAAAAAGGAACTACAGGAACATCGAAGTGCAACAAAACAAACAGCAGAGGGAAACACATCAACTATAATGGGAAAAAAGGAACTACAGGAACATCGAAGTGCAACAAAACCAAACAGCAGAGGGAAACACATCAACTATAATGGGAAAAAAGGAACTACAGGAACATCGAAGTGCAACAAAACCAAACAGCAGAGGGAAACACATCAACTATAACTGGAAAAAAGGAACTACAGGAACATCGAAGTGCAAAAAACCAACAGCAGAGGAAACACCTCAACTATAAGGGAAAAAAGGAACTACAGGAACACGAAGTGCAACAAAACCAAACAGCAGAGGAAACACATCAACTATAACTGGGAAAAAAGGAACTACAGGAACATCGAAGTGCAACAAAAACAAACAGCAGAGGGAAACACATCAACTATAACTGGGAAAAAAGGAACTACAGGAACATCGAAGTGCAACAAAACCAAACAGCAGAGGGAAACATCAACTATAAGGAAAAAAGGAACTACAGGAACATCGAAGTGCAACAAAAACAAACAGCAGAGGGAAACACATCAACTATAACTGGGAAAAAAGGAACTACAGGAACATCGAAGTGCAACAAAAACAAACAGCAGAGGGAAACACATCAACTATAACTGGGAAAAAAGGAACTACAGGAACATCGAAGTGCAACAAAACCAAACAGCAGAGGGAAACACATCAACTATAATGGGAAAAAAGGAACTACAGGAACACGAAGTGCAACAAAACCAAACAGCAGAGGGAAACACATCAACTATAACTGGGGAAAAAAGGAACTACAGGAACATCGAAGTGCAACAAAAAAACAGCAGAGGAAACACCTCAACTATAAGAGGAGAAAAAAGGAACTACAGGAACATCGAAGTGCAACAAAACAAACAGCAGAGGGAAACACATCAACTATAAAGGAGAAAAAGGAACTACAGGAACACCGAAGTGCAACAAAAACCAAACAGCAGAGGGAAACACATCAACTATAACTGGGAAAAAAGGAACTACAGGAACATCGAAGTGCAACAAAACCAAACACAGAGGGAAACACATCAACTATAATGGGAAAAAAGGAACTACAGAACATCGAAGTGCAACAAAACCAAACAGCAGAGGGAAACACATCAACTATAATGGGAAAAAAAGGAACTACAGGAACATCGAAGTGCAACAAAACCAAACAGCAGAGGGAAACACATCAACTATAACTGGGAAAAAAGGAACTACAGGAACATCGAAGTGCAACAAAACCAAACAGCAGAGGGAAACACATCAACTATAAATGGAAAAAAGGAACTACAGGAACATCGAAGTGCAACAAAAACAAACAGCAGAGGGAAACACATCAACTATAACTGGGAAAAAAGGAACTACAGGAACATCGAAGTGCAACAAAACAAACAGCAGAGGGAAACACATCAACTATAACTGGGAAAAAAGGAACTACAGGAACATCGAAGTGCAACAAAACAAACAGCAGAGGAACACATCAACTATAACTGGGAAAAAAAGGAACTACAGGAACATCGAAGTGCAAAAAAACAAACAGCAGAGGGAAACACCTCAACTATAAGAGGAAAAAAGGAACTACAGGAACATCGAAGTGCAACAAAACCAAAACAGCAGAGGAAACACATCAACTATAACTGGGAAAAAAAGGAAACTACAGGAACATCGAAGTGCAACAAAAACCAACAGCAGAGGGAAACACATCAACTATAACAGGGAAAAAAGGAACTACAGGAACATCGAAGTGCAACAAAACCAAAACAGCAGAGGGAAACACATCAACTATAACTGGGAAAAAAGGAACTACAGGAACATCGAAGTGCAACAAAAAAACAGCAGAGGGAAACACTCAACTATAACGGGAAAAAAGGAACTACAGGAACATCGAAGTGCAACAAAAACCAAAACAGCAGAGGAAACACCTCAACTATAACTGGAAAAAAGGAACTACAGGAACATCGAAGTGCAACAAAAACCAAACAGCAGAGGGAAACACATCAACTATAACTGGAAAAAAAGGAACTACAGGAACACGAAGTGCAACAAAACCAAACAGCAGAGGAAACACATCAACTATAAGGGAAAAAGGACTACAGAACATCGAATGCAACAAAACAAACAGCAAGGGAAAACTCAACTATAACTGGAAAAAAGAACTACAGAACACGAATGCAACAAAACAAACAGCAGAGGGAAACACTCAACTATAACTGGGAAAAAAGGAACTACAGAACATCGAAGTGCAACAAAAACAAACAGCAGAGGGAAACACATCAACTATAACTGGGAAAAAAGGAACTACAGGAAACATCGAAGTGCAACAAAACCAAACAGCAGAGGGAAACACCTCAACTATAAGAGGAAAAAAAGGAACTACAGGAAACACCGAAGTGCAACAAAAACCAAACAGCAGAGAAACACACATCAACTATAACTGGGAAAAAAAGGAACTACAGGAACATCGAAGTGCAAACAAAACCAAACAGCAGAGGGAAACAACACATCAACTATAACTGGGAAAAAAAGGAACTACAGGAACATCGAAGTGCAAACAAAACCAAACAGCAGAGGGAAACACATCAACTAATAACTGGGAAAAAAAGGAACTACAGGAACATCGAAGTGCAACAAAAACCAAACAGCAGAGGGAAACACATCAACTATAAATGGGAAAAAAGGAACTACAGGAACATCGAAGTGCAACAAAAACAAACAGCAGAGGGAAACACATCAACTATAACTGGGAAAAAAGGAACTACAGGAACATCGAAGTGCAACAAAAACAAACAGCAGAGGGAAACACATCAACTATAACTGGGAAAAAAAGGAACTACAGGAACATCGAAGTGCAACAAAACCAAACAGCAGAGGGAGACACATCAACTATAACTGGGAAAAAAGGAACTACAGGAACATCGAAGTTCAACAAAAACAAACAGCAGAGGGAAACACATCAACTATAACTGGGAAAAAAGGAACTACAGGAACATCGAAGTGCAACAAAAACAAACAGCAGAGGGAAACACATCAACTATAACTGGGAAAAAAGGAACTACAGGAACATCGAAGTGCAACAAAAACAAACAGCAGAGGGAAACACATCAACTATAACTGGGAAAAAAAGGAACTACAGGAACATCGAAGTGCAACAAAACCAAACAGCAGAGGGAAACACATCAACTATAACTGGGAAAAAAGGAACTACAGGAACATCGAAGTGCAACAAAACCAAACAGCAGAGGGAAACACCTCAACTATAAGAGGAGAAAAAAGGAACTACAGGAACACCGAAGTGCAACAAAAACAAACAGCAGAGGGAAACACATCAACTATAAGAGGAGAAAAAAGGAACTACAGGAACACCGAAGTGCAACAAAACCAAACAGCAGAGGGAAACACATCAACTATAACTGGGAAAAAAGGAACTACAGGAACATCGAAGTGCAACAAAACCAAACAGCAGAGGGAAACACATCAACTATAACTGGGAAAAAAGGAACTACAGGAACATCGAAGTGCAACAAAACCAAACAGCAGAGGGAAACACCTCAACTATAAGAGGAGAAAAAAGGAACTACAGGAACATCGAAGTGCAACAAAACCAAACAGCAGAGGGAAACACATCAACTATAACTGGGAAAAAAAGGAACTACAGGAACATCGAAGTGCAACAAAACCAAACAGCAGAGGGAAACACATCAACTATAAGAGGGAAAAAAAGGAACTACAGGAACATCGAAGTGCTACAAAAACAAACAGCAGAGGGAAACACATCAACTATAACTGGGAAAAAAGGAACTACAGGAACATCGAAGTGCAACAAAAACAAACAGCAGAGGGAAACACATCAACTATAACTGGGAAAAAAGGAACTACAGGAACATCGAAGTGCAACAAAAACAAACAGCAGAGGGAAACACATCAACTATAACTGGGAAAAAAGGAACTACAGGAACATCGAAGTGCAATAAAAACAAACAGCAGAGGGAAACACCTCAACTATAAGAGGAGAAAAAAGGAACTACAGGAACACCGAAGTGCAACAAAACCAAACAGCAGAGGGAAACACATCAACTATAACTGGGAAAAAAAGGAACTACAGGAACATCGATGTGCAACAAAACCAAACAGCAGAGGGAAACACATCAACTATAACTGGGAAAAAAGGAACTACAGGAACATCGAAGTGCAACAAAACCAAACAGCAGAGGGAAACACATCAACTATAACTGGGAAAAAGGAACTACAGGAACATCGAAGTGCAACAAAAACAAACAGCAGAGGGAAACACCTCAACTATAAGAGGAGAAAAAGGAACTACAGGAACATCGAAGTGCAACAAAAACAAATAGCAGAGGGAAACACCTCAACTATAACTGGAAAAAAGGAACTACAGGAACATCGAAGTGCAACAAAACCAAACAGCAGAGGGAAACACATCAACTATAAGAGGAAAAAAAAGGAACTACATGAACACCGAAGTGCAACAAAACCAAACAGCAGAGGGAAACACATCAACTATAACTGGGGAAAAAGGAACTACAGGAACATCGAAGTGCAACAAAACCAAACAGCAGAGGGAAACACCTCAACTATAAGAGGAGAAAAAAAAGGAACTACAGGAACACCGAAGTGCAACAAAAACAAACAGCAGAGGGAAACACATCAACTATAAGAGGAGAAAAAAGGAACTACAGGAACACCGAAGTGCAACAAAACCAAACAGCAGAGGGAAACACATCAACTATAACTGGGAAAAAAGGAACTACAGGAACATCGAAGTGCAACAAAACCAAACAGCAGAGGGAAACACATCAACTATAACTGGGAAAAAAGGAACTACAGGAACATCGAAGTGCAACAAAAACAAACAGCAGAGGGAAACACATCAACTATAACTGGGAAAAAAGGAACTACAGGAACATCGAAGTGCAATAAAAACAAACAGCAGAGGGAAACACCTCAACTATAAGAGGAGAAAAAAGGAACTACAGGAACACCGAAGTGCAACAAAACCAAACAGCAGAGGGAAACACATCAACTATAACTGGGAAAAAAAGGAACTACAGGAACATCGAAGTGCAACAAAACCAAACAGCAGAGGGAAACACATCAACTATAACTGGGAAAAAAGGAACTACAGGAACATCGAAGTGCAACAAAACCAAACAGCAGAGGGAAACACATCAACTATAACTGGGAAAAAGGAACTACAGGAACATCGAAGTGCAACAAAAACAAACAGCAGAGGGAAACACCTCAACTATAAGAGGAGAAAAAAGGAACTACAGGAACATCGAAGTGCAACAAAAAACAAACAGCAGAGGGAAACACCTCAACTATAACTGGAAAAAAGGAACTACAGGAACATCGAAGTGCAACAAAACCAAACAGCAGAGGGAAACACATCAACTATAAGAGGAAAAAAAAGGAACTACATGAACACCGAAGTGCAACAAAACCAAACAGCAGAGGGAAACACATCAACTATAACTGGGGAAAAAGGAACTACAGGAACATCGAAGTGCAACAAAACCAAACAGCAGAGGGAAACACCTCAACTATAAGAGGAGAAAAAAAGGAACTACAGGAACACCGAAGTGCAACAAAAACAAACAGCAGAGGGAAACACATCAACTATAAGAGGAGAAAAAAGGAACTACAGGAACACCGAAGTGCAACAAAACCAAACAGCAGAGGGAAACACATCAACTATAACTGGGAAAAAAGGAACTACAGAAACATCGAAGTACAACAAAACCAAACAGCAGAGGGAAACACATCAACTATAACTGGGAAAAAAGGAACTACAGGAACATCGAAGTGCAACAAAACCAAACAGCAGAGGGAAACACATCAACTATAACTGGGAAAAAGGAACTACAGGAACATCGAAGTGCAACAAAAACAAACAGCAGAGGGAAACACCTCAACTATAAGAGGAGAAAAAAGGAACTACAGGAACATCGAAGTGTAACAAAAACAAACAGCAGAGGGAAACACATCAACTATAAAAGAGGAAAAAGGAACTACAAAACCAAACGCAAATATACACAGAAACGAACTATTTTATAACAACTGCCATATTTCTAACTTGGTACTTGTAATTTCAAAATCAGTGGCGGATCCAGAAATTTTCATAAGTGGGGGCCCACTGACTGACCTAAGAGGGGGGCCGCTCCAGTCACACTTCAGTGATTCCCTATATAAGCAACCAAATTTTTCCCCAAAAAGGGGGGGGCCCGGGCCCCCTGCCCCCCTAAATCCTCCTCTGACAATGGTGGGTTGAACCTACCTTTATAGCCAGCAAAACCTCCTACTTATATGACAATGCTATAAAATATCACTAAAAAATTGAAAACAACTAGTTTAATAATGTCATGCGTCCGAAGCGTTTTCTGGATTTACTTTAACCAGGAGTGTCATCTGACTCATCTCTAATCATTCCTCATTATAACTCTATAGGAGCAGTGTTGCGTAAGGAGCACACTCGTATATTTACGGTCAGTTTTGCGTAAGGAGCACACTCGTATATTTACGGTCAGTTTTGTGTAAGGAGCACACTCGTATATTTACGGTCAGTGTTGCGTAAGGAGCACACTCGTATATTTACGGTCAGTTTTGTGTAAGGAGCACACTCGTATATTTACGGTCAGTGTTGCGTAAGGAGCACACTCGTATATTTACGGTCAGTGTTGTGTAAGGAGCACACTCGTATATTTACGGTCAGTGTTGCGTAAGGAGCACACTCGTATATTTACGGTCAGTGTTGCGTAAGGAGCACACTCGTATATTTACGGTCAGTGTTGCGTAAGGAGCACACTCGTATATTTACGGTCAGTGTTGTGTAAGGAGCACACTCGTATTTTTACGGTCAGTTTTGCGTAAGGAGCACACTCGTATATTTACGGTCAGTTTTGCGTAAGGAGCACACTCGTATATTTACGGTCAGTTTTGCGTAAGGAGCACACTCGTATATTTACGGTCAGTGTTGCGTAAGGAGCACACTCGTATATTTACGGTCAGTGTTGCGTAAGGAGCACACTCGTATATTTACGGTCAGTTTTGCGTAAGGAGCACACTCGTATATTTACGGTCAGTTTTGCGTAAGGAGCACACTCGTATATTTACGGTCAGTTTTGCGTAAGGAGCACACTCGTATATTTACGGTCAGTTTTGCGTAAGGAGCACACTCGTATATTTACGGTCAGTTTTGCGTAAGGAGCACACTCGTATATTTACGGTCAGTTTTGCGTAAGGAGCACACTCGTATATTTACGGTCAGTTTTGCGTAAGGAGCACACTCGTATATTTACGGTCAGTTTTGCGTAAGGAGCACACTCGTATATTTACGGTCAGTGTTGTGTAAGGAGCACACTCGTATATTTACGGTCAGTTCACTCGTATATTTACGGTCAGTGTTGTGTAAGGAGCACACTCGTATATTTACGGTCAGTTTTGCGTAAGGAGCACACTCGTATATTTACGGTCAGTTTTGCGAAAGGAGCACACTCGTATATTTACGGTCAGTTTTGCGTAAGGAGCACACTCGTATATTTACGGTCAGTGTTGCGTAAGGAGCACACTCGTATATTTACGGTCAGTGTTGTGTGAGGAGCACACTCGTATATTTACGGTCAGTTTTGCGTAAGGAACACACTCGTATATTTACGGTCAGTTTTGCGTAAGGAGCATACTCGTATATTTACGGTCAGTTTTGCGTAAGGAGCACACTCGTATATTTACGGTCAGTTTTGCATAATTAGCACACTCGTATATTTACGGTCAGTTTTGCGTAAGGAGCACACTCGTATATTTACGGTCAGTGTTGTGTAAGGAGCATACTCGTATATTTACGGTCAGTTTTGCGTAAGGAGCACACTCGTATATTTACGGTCAGTGTTGCGTAAGGAGCACACTCGTATATTTACGGTCAGTGATTTACGGTCAGTGTTGTGTAAGGAGCACACTCGTATATTTACGGTCAGTTTTGCGTAAGGAGCACACTCGTATATTTACGGTCAGTTTTGCGTAAGGAGCACACTCGTATATTTACGGTCAGTGTTGCGTAAGGAGCACACTCGTATATTTACGGTCAGTGTTGTGTAAGGAGCACACTCGTATATTTACGGTCAGTTTTGCGTAAGGAGCACACTCGTATATTTACGGTCAGTCAATATCTTACTTTGTAAAAAAAGTCCACAATTCAGCAATCCATTTACTTTCCTTCATCAAGATTTTTGTGTTACGTAATCTTTGAACTCGATGAGTTGAGCTCATATGACAATTGTTTTGTGGAACCTGTACTGAATAGAATGTAGAATATCACGTGTGTCTGAGTGGGACATGATGTTGCTGGTAATTATAAATATGTGTTCCATCATTTTAAAGGCTATACAGATTAGCGATACTGGAAGATAGTTTTTTTCTTGCTTTGTATTTTGTCTCAATATGTAAAAATAAGACATACGTTGTTCATTTTCAGTCTTATGATATGTTCCAGATTCATATGACTTTTGAAAGATGCTACTGAATATTTGTGCTATTTAGAGGGCAAGTTCGATGTGATTTGGTCTGGACCAGCTGTCTTGCATGGCTTTTTAATTTTTAGAATGTTTAGTCTTGCATTATCGGTTATGCGTACGCCATGCATAGATGGATAATGTTAAGTACAAGCTCCACGTCTATCTTAGAACTCCTGATAAAAAAAGCAGACCGGAACTGATGGTTTTGTTCAAAGGATCTACATGTTGCATGCAGAACATCTTTTTTCAGTGGTGAGACTTCCACACTTCCTTTGTGCTTTATATTTGCCAAGAATGTCTTCTTTCAGCCACGATTTTCGATGATACTATTTTCTGGTGGTTTAATAATGGATTACACATACTTTCAGAATGACCACCTCATGTCGGAGAATACGCGAAGTACAAACATTACTCTATGGTAACGTTATAACAATAATGCTTTACTCTGTGACGTTATATTGTATATGCATTCGCTATCACGACGATTAAACGTTTAGAAAACACAGCGTATTTATTAAGAATCTTCAACATTTAATGGTACCGTAACCTTTGGATATATATTGATTCAAAGCTGAAGTCAGTTCGTGATGGACACAAATGAGCCGTCACTAAGCTACTGGTGAAATTCGACGAGTTAAAGTCAAAAACAGACACAGAAGTTGACGAAGTGAAAGCCCTTGACGATGCCGTCACGCAGAAATAGAAAACATTGATTGACCTGAATAACAGACTTTTGGAACAGACATCGGAGGAAAATCTGGAGCAGGAAATCACCGACTCAGATGAGTATATGTATCTACTTGATTGCAAAATTAGACAAATTCGCAAATTTATTAAGTCCTTTGAAACAAATACTCTAATTTCGCATGATACTGTTGGTCCTTCAACGAGCAGACTTAACCCAGACGCATATAATTTCACACCCGAAGCTAGAGTTGATATGAACACATGTGCAATAGATTCTATGAACCAGCAGTATTAATTTCACGACCCTGCAGTGCATACCCGTCCGTCAGAGAATGTCATGTTTCAAGTCCAGTCAGAACCGAAATCTTCAAAAATTAATTAGTACCATAGGCATTCTAAAGTTGGACTTATCCTATTTTAATGGAGATATTCTCAAGTGGCAGACATTTTGGAATTGTTTCGAGTCATATATACACTATAATGACACATTAATGCCAATCCAAAAGTTTAACTATCTTAAAGCCCAGCTTGATGGAACCTAGCAAACTAGTCCATGGATACGCAATCACATTCATACAAGAGCAAATTCACAGACACACACATAAGAAGAACAATAAACGTACATGTATATTTTGTTCAGGTGAGCACTATCCGACGGAGTGCTCTGAAGTAACAGACGTACACGCTAGAAATCAAATTGTAAAACAGAAACAGTTATGTTTCAACTGTTTAGGGTCACACCAAGTGGCCGCATGCCAGTCTACTAAACGATGCAAAAAGTGTAACGGAATGCATCATCCTAGCATATGTAAAGATAAAGAGGTCATTTTAGGTACGAAACCGGAGTCTACAATACAACAGTCAGCGATAAATGAAGTGAAGTTGAAATACCAAACGACACTAGAGTAATGCATTCATCACAACATAGTCACGACAGTCTCCTGAAAACAGCAACTGCACCAGTTATATATAACGACCAAGAAGTAGAATATAACATATTATTTGACGAGGGAGCACAGCGTTCTTTCATAACTCAGAATTTTGCTGATAAACTAGAAATTAAACCAACAGAAAATGTCAGCATTCAACTGTCTGCGTTCGGAGATTTATCTTAGAAATTTCGTAACTTAGACACTGCAACAATACAACTACAGACAGACACAGGAGAAAAGGTGCCTATTAGAACACTAATTGTTCCGGAAATTGCCGTCCCAATTAAGAACAATATTTCCCTGACTACAAGGAACTTGCCACACTTAAGAGAACTTAAACTTGCACATTCTATGCAAAGTACAGACGTTTTGAAATCGACTTACTCATAGGCGCTGACCACTATTGGGACATTATCGAGGGCAAAGTTAACAGAGAAAAAGGACCCATCGCTGTACAGTCAAAGATCGGATATCAATCATTAGGACCAATCAATAAAAACATCAACCATCCGTCAAAATCTACAGTTCTTGTAAACGACATTGCATACAAGAACACAGCTATTGACAACGAGAAAGGAAAGTCCACGGCAGAGGTGCCTTGGAAACATGACCATCTAGATGATATACCTTCAGGTATGACCGTTGCAAAAAGAAGACCAGGAAACACATCGCAATGGCTCGTACGTAAAATCAATTAAGTAATTTGCGACCTAGACCGCCCGAACAAACACATCATCAACTGTTGGAGTCAACAAGCCACATAGATACAGGACAGGAACCTATAACGCGTAAAGAAAATTACCGCTTAGTGAAGTTACCATGTGTGCCAGAAGAAACATCCACGAATGGACTAAAAGATAAACTGTAAGTGTGTTCATTCAAGGTTAAGGAACTAGATTATTTTATTCAGATGGACATTTATTTGAAATTTCTTTTATCTATATTGTGAACATAAACTTTTCATTTTTCGTTACATATTTCATTTTTTTTCGGCCACCAGAATGTCGGAAAATACACGAAGTACAAACATTACGCTATGGTAACGTTGTAACAATAACGCTTTACTCTGTGACGTTATATTGTATATGCATTAGCTATCACGACGTTACCATAAAGTAATGTTTGTACTTCGCGTATTTTACGACATTCTAGGGGCCGACAAAATGTCGGAAAATACGCGAAGTACAACATTACGGGTAACGTTGTAATAATAACGCTTTACTCTGTGACGTTATATTGTATATGCATTAGCTATCATGACGATTAAACGTCTAGAAATACAACGGATTTATTAAGATTCTTTAACACCTCATGCCTTGTAACTGGCACTTAATGGTTTTGTATTTCTTAGCGTCTCTTTTGTCATGCAATTTATTTTCTTTTTCTTATATAGCATATCTCTCTTTCAGATGAGTTGTTCGAGATCTCTGGATATCCATGATGGAATTCCTTGGTTCTTGCCTGTTTGAGCGGGATATTCAAATTGACGGTTTTTTCTGAATTTTTCTTTGTACAGTATTCCTATGTCGTTGATGTAAATGTTGCCGGTTGTCAATATCAACGATAATAAATTTCAACACAGAAGTGCTGACTACTGGACTGGTGATACCCTTGGGGAATAAAAACTCCATCAGCAGTGGCATCATCACAGTGGTTGTAAATATACTCATCATAGATACCAGGATGGAAATTTTGAATTTGCACCAGTCGCTCGTTTCGTCTATAATAGACTCATCAATGACGCTTGGATCAAAAAAAGTATTAAAGGCTAAATGAAGTTCGAAGATGAAGAGCATTGAGGACCAAACATTCCCAAACGTTTTCCAGATACAGCTATGTAATCTATTCCGGAGTTAGAAAAACCTTATTTAAAAAAAAAAAAACAACAGTTGATTTATAATTATGACCATATCAATGATAATTTATTTGAACACAGAAGTGCTGACTACTGGGCTGGTGCTACCCTCGGGGAATAAAAACTCCAACAGCGGTGGCATCGACCCAGAGGTTGTAAATATATATATACTCATCATAGATACCAAATTGAAATTTTAATTTGCGCCAGACGCGCGTTTCGTCTACAAAAGACTAATCAGTGCCGCTCGAATGAAAATAAAGGCCAAATAAAGAACACATATGTGACCCGCTATGACATTTCCAGGCTTATGGAGGTAGAACGTCATTGTTAGAAAAATTATAAACATGATAAATATCGAGATTCAATGAAATACGTATTTGGGAAGAAGAGATAAACACTTTCCTTGGCTTCTTTTTTGCGGACGCCGAACTATACATCATTGAAGAAGTTTTACTTTTTCGTTTGAAGTGAAAAATATTTGAAACTAAATTTTAAATTGATATAAAAAACAAAAAACAAACAAAAAGCTCTGCTCTATAGATTTTCTTTCATAAATGAAGTCTGAAATATATCCATAATAAATGCACCATATCAAATGCATATAAGAGAACACCTACGTATAAACTGTTACGCGTCGCATACTATGTATAGAGACATGCATAATAAATCTAAATTAAAAGAAGGAATTCTTAAAGCTTAATGACAAATTTTGAACTAACTTCATTTCAACAAGTTAAAATTACATAATCTAAAATAGAGCTACAAAAAAAAAAAAAAAAAAAAAAAAAAGCTCTGCTCTATAGATTTTCTTTCATAAATGGATCTTAAATATATCCATAATAAATGCACCGTATCAAATGCATCTATGAGAACACCAAGACTTATAAACTGTTACGCATCGCATACTATGTTTAGAGACATGCATGATAAATTTAAATTAAAAGACAAATTTAAAAAAAGGAATTCTTAAAGCTTACTTTGACAAATTTTAAATTAAATTTGTTTCAACAAGTTTAAATTACATGTTCTAAAATAGAGCTAGGAATTGTTTGTATTGTAGTAAATTTAATTCTTTGAAATTCTATTCAAATACGCTATTGAACATCACTAAGAGCCAATAAATACAATAATTTGGTATTTTATATATTAGTGCCTACAATAAATAAAAGTCGTCATCGAACAGTCTCATTTTCATACCGGTATTCGAAATGACTCGTTTCATTGCTATTAGAACAAATACATGAAATATGTCATAATAACATGACAGAGAGTTTTGTTTCGGAATATTATATAGATAAATATACAAAAAGCAAATTTTAGACAATGTACCCTCCTAAGCCTGGAAGTGGCTAGTCACATATAGTTAACGGCGTTTTTCTCACAATGGCGTTCTACTACCATAAGCCTGGATATGTCGTGGCTGGTCACATATTAGTCTTAAAGTAAAAAGCTTTCAATCTAAAACACATCTAGGTTTTAAAGTAAAAGGCGTTCGATTAATAACACAAATAACACAAATACTAGTAGGTCTTACGATAAAAGGCGTTCAATCTATAATATATCTATATTTTACAATAAAAGGCGTTGAATATATAGAATATTAATCCTTAGGTGAGGTTTTGGAATTTGTGTCAAATGTTCGGACTCCTTTTATAGCTGACTATGCGGTATGGGCTTTGCTCATTGTTGAAGACCGTACGGTGACCTATAGTTGTTAATGTCTGTGTCATTTTGGTCTTTTGTGGATAGTTGTCTCATTGGCAATCATACCACATCTTCTTTTTTTATATCCTTGGTGGTTTTCCATACAATACAATGTAAAATATTTTGCTCCATAAAACCCATTTATTTTTTCATATAAGACTTCATAGCTCATGAAAGGTCATTTGCCAAAATTTTAGAAGATTCTTGATTTTCTTTCTGTTGTTTTAAGACCCAAATAATACCAATGCAAATATAAGGTAAAAGTCCGAGTCCGCCTTTTCCAGCCATATTTTAAATCTCAAATATTTCGAAAAGGAGGTCCATGACCTATTAATATTTTTAGCATATTTTTATCCTTAATGGATGCTCTAACAGCTTATACATGTAGTATCAATTTTAAATTCTTAATTTATTAATTTTTACCTAAGTACATCCTTAAAGTAAAAGGTGTCCAATCTAAAACACATCTAGGCCTTAAGTAAAAGGTGTTGAATATATAGGATATTTTGGCCTTAAAGTAAAAGGTGTTCCAACTATAATACATCTGGGTCTTAAAGCAAAAGGCGTCCAATTTATACCACATCTTGGTTTTAAAATTAAAAGCGTTCAATCTATAACACTTCTTAGCCTTAAAGGAAAAAGGTTTTTAATCTATAACACTTCTTAGTAATAAAGTCGAAGGCGTTCGATCTATAACACCACTTAGCTTTGAAGTAACAGGATTTTCATTTGTAACACACTTAGTCATAAGGTGAAAGCTGTTCCATCTATTTATTATCTTAGTCTTATAGTATAAAGTGTTCAATCTATAAAACCTTTTAGGTCTTTAAGTAAAAGGCGTTCAATTGATAAAACATCTTGGTCTTACAGTTAAAGGCGTTCAATCTATACCACATCTAGGTCTTATGTAAAAGATGTTCAATATATAACACATCTTAGTTTTAAAGCAAAAGGCGTTCAATCTATAACAAATGTCAGATCTTAAAGTTAAAGTTGTTCAATCTATAAAACGTCTTAGTCTTAAAGTAAAAGGCATTCAATCTATAACATATCTTATTTTGAAAGTAAAAGGCGTTCAATTGATAACACATCTTAGTCTTACAGTTAAAGGCGTTCAATCTATACCACATCTAGGTGTTAAGTAAAGGGTGTTCAATTAATGACACATCTCAGTTTTAAAGCAAAAGGCGTTCAATCTATAAAATGTGTCAGATTTTAAAGTTAAAGTTGTTCAATCTATAAAACGTCTTATTTTTTAAAAGTAAAAGGCATTCAATCTATAACATATCTTATTCTTAAAGTAAAAGGTGTTCAATCGATAACATATCTTATTCTTAAAGTAAAAGGTGTTCAATCGATAACATATCTTATTCTTAAAGTAAAAGGCATTCAATCTATAACATATCTTATTTTTAAAGTAAAAGGTGTTCAATTTATAACACTTCTTAAACTTGAAGTAAACAGGGTTCAACTTAGATCATACCTATGTCTTAGGATTAAAGGTGTTTATACCACATCGTTGTTCTAATGTGAAAGGTGTTTATTCTATACCACATCGTTGTTCTAATGTGAAAGGCGTTTATTCTATACCACATCGTTGTTTTAATATGAAAGGCTCAATATATATGGAATATATTTCTTGAAGTAATAGTCGAAAATAGCATTATCTAGGTCTTAAAATTTAAGGGAGTTCGTTAAAATGATTTTAATATCTATGGAAGAAAGGCATATTTAGTTTGTTACCCCGGATTTGTTTTTTTGTGCATGGATTTACGAGTTTTGAACAGCGGTATACTACTGTTGCCTTTATTTAGCGACATTGTATCACGAAATGTTTTATGTTTATTTTTTTTTATATAAATTAAAAGAAAGAAATGTAAATTCGAAATTTACATAATTTTATTCATTTTTTATATCCATATGTAGCCAAAAATAAGGATTTTTTTCACATGTTCGTTCACATATTTATATCCATAAATAGAGCACAGCATTAACTACTCTGTGAAAATATAATCATAAAAAGATCGTAAAAAAATAAGTAGAGTGTATTAAGGTTCAAAAGCTTTTATTTCTAAATTGCACATTAGATAACCATCATGTAAAAAACCCTTCTAACTGTGACAAAACTAGATCTAATAGACAGGGCATGAATACAGTAGGTTCAAAACTGATTTCCTCATCCATAAGATCTTATCTTATAGTTTTTCTTATAAAACTCTTTTGTGGTTAAAAAGCTTGCATGTTTTATAATCCAATTAATTTATAAATTATAAATGTAACAAAACAAAACATAAGGAATGACTGTAATATAGTGTTTGTCTTTGAAGAATAACAATAAAAAATGTGGTGCACGCTGAATAACCGCGTACCGAGTTTTAAAGTAAAAGATGTTCAATCTATAAAATACCTTAATCATAAGATTTAAAGCGTTACAGTCATTACATACAACATCTCTATCATATAGCTTAGCGTAAAAGTAAAAGAAATGCAGTCTATAACATATCTTAGTCTTAAAGTTAAATGTGTTCAATCTATAATAAATCACACATATAGATCTTAAATTAAAGGCATTAGATACATAACACATTTAGGTCTTCAATTAATTTTTTACAATCTATTTATTTATAAGTTTTAAATGTAAAAGGCTTAAACTGATTAACATATACGGAAGAAATGTTGATTTCATGAAATCATTTCACGCAAACTATTGTTGATATTTTTGAGAATAGATTATTAGAATGAAAAGTACATTCCAAATCTGCTGGATTTTATTCAATTTTATTTTATCCTAATATGCAGGCAAAGATTATGTATTTTTTCACACAAGTTCGTTCACATGTGTTTATGCATTAAGAGAGCATATATTTAAACGGTATGTGAAAATCAAATCATACTTTTTTTAGGGAATGTTCCAGTTATGAAAGCATTTTTAAAACTGTACATTAGAGAACGACTATTTAAATAAATAGACCTTAATTAGTACTAGATTCGTGAAAGTTTATGAATAATGAGATTACCATGATAGTTCATCGTCCCTACCTATTTTCATCTAACCTTTATACTTCCAAACTCTTTTCTAGTTATAAAAGTTTGAAGTTTTTTAAGTTCCAATTGATTAATAAATGAAGAAAAACAGAGCACAACTCATTACAACATGAATTATTATAAAACACACAAAATGTTGATGACCAGGGAGGAAGTTAAGTGTACTCCTGTCTGAAGAGATACACACCATTCAATATTATCCTGTCCAGGGTGGGAGAGGCATAACTAGAACTGAACATTGCACCATTTCAAACATAATAAAATACATGTACCAAATCAGGAGTATGACATTTGTTATCATTTCGTATGATGTGCTTGAGCTTTTGATTTTGCCATTTGATTAAGGACTTTCCTTTTTGAATTTCCCTCGAAGTTCAGTATTTTTGTGATTTTACTTTTATGCCATGTCGAGGGGAGGCCTATACATTATATAGTGAATTCCTGTTAAGGGAGAGACACACAACTCAATGTGTTTCTGTCCAGAGAAACAGTTGTATATACAATGTACAGTTATCTCCTGTTTAGGGAGGGACACAAAATGAAATCAGTTGTCTTTTGTCGGGGGAGAGGCTTATACACTATGTAATGAAGTCCTGTTTAGGGAGAGACACAAAACTCAATATGCTTCTGTCCAGAGAGAGAGTTGTATATACAATATATATTTGACCCCTGTTTAGGGAGGGAAACAAACTGAACTCAGTTGACTCCTGTCGAGGAGAGGCCTATGTATTAAAGTCCTGTTTGGGGAGAGACACAACACTTATTATGCTTTTGTTCAGAGAAGGAGTTGTATATACAATATACATTTGACCCCTGTTTAGGGAGGGAAACAAACTGAACTCAGTTGACTCCTGTCGAGGAGAGGCCTATGTATTAAAGTCCTGTTTGGGGAGAGACACAACACTTATTATGCTTTTCTTCAGAGAAGGAGTTGTATATACAATATACATTTGACCACTGTTTAGGGAGGGAAACAAACTGAACTCAGTTGACTCCTGTCGAGGAGAGGCCTATGCATTAAAGTCCTGTTTGGGGAGAGACACAACACTTATTATGCTTTTGTTTAGAGAAGGAGTTGTATATACAACATACAGTTGACTCCTGTTTAAGGATGGACACGAACTGAACTCAGTTGACCGACTCCTGTTGAGGAGAGGCGTTTAATCTTTAACATATCTAAGTCCAAAAGTAAGAGACGTTCAATCTATTGTACATTTTAGTCTTAACGTAAAGGTTGTTCCGTCGTAGAGTAGAATGTGTTCCATCTATGACACATCACACATATAGATTTTAAATTATAGGTTGCATTTCTGTAAATATTGACAATGCAATTTCCCATAGGAACTCCTTTTACGGCTAAAACTGTACCATTTTTACTAAGAAGTTTTAAATTTTTTTTTATCCTAGAATTGAAAGTTCATTTGCACCACAAATTTTTTCAAAGGTCAAAATATAGGGCTGTGCGGCATATTTTCAACGTTTACATGCCCTGAACTTCTCAGAGTTTAAACTTACACTAATTTTCTTAACTACCGCTACCTCGAATGAAAGGTTACCACAGATTTCAATGTAAACAATATGCACGTGTTTATTTACTGGTAACATTCCCAAGTTCTATCTCTGCGATATGGAACACAGAGGGCATAACTGGGAACCAGTATGTAAACAAATTTAATTTTCTATGAATATTCAATTTCTCCCCAAAAGAGGCGTGTTGTCAGAAACAGCTGTATTTACAAAGTGCAACCTATAGGGATTAGATATATAAAGCATCTGGGTCTTAAATTAAAATACGTCCAATCATTTAATTAATTAGTTTTAAAAGTAAAAGGCGTAAACTGATTATGATAAACGGAAGAAAGGCAGATTTCGCGGAACCATAATATGCAAATTATTGTTGAACTTTTTGAGAAAAGATTATTAAATGAAAAGTACATTCAAAATCTGCAGGATTTTATCCAATTTTACTTAATCCTAGTATGCAGACAAAGATTATGTATTTTTTCACACAAGTTCGTTGAAATGTGTGTATGCATTAATAGAGCATATAATTAACCATGTGTTATACGGTCTGTGAAAATCAAATCATAAAAAAATATTTAAAAAAAAGTAGGGTATGTTCCAAGTATGAAAGTTTTTTTTTTTTTTTTTTTTAAATTGCATATAAGATAACGACTATTTAAATAAATAGACCTTAGACCACCTTAACCAGTGCATGATGACATTTTATGAATAATGAAGGTTAACCAAAATATTCCCTCATCCCTAACTTTTTTTTATCTTGCCTTTAAACGTACCAAACTCTTTTCTAATTATCAATGTTTGTTATTTTTTAAGTTCCTTATTGATTTATAAATGTAGAAAACAGAACTTAAATAATTACATCACGAATAACTATAAAACACAGAATATGTTGATGACCAGGGAGGAAGTTAAGTGTCCTCCTGTCTAAAGAGATACACAAAATGCATTATGCTCCTGTCCAGAGAGGTAAAGGCATAACTAAAACTGAACAGTCCATATATATTTTAGTTATGAAAGATTCTTTTTTTAAATTGCACCCTACCAAATAACGACTATTCAAATCAATAGACCTTATCTATTACTGGATTTGTGACAGGTTATGAATAATGAAGGTTAACAAAATATTTTATCATCCCTACCTATTTTTATCTAACCTTTATACTTACCAAACTCTTCTAGTTATTGTAGTTTTTTAAGTTCCAATTGATTAATAAATGTAGAAAAACTTAACTTTAATCATTACATCATGAATTATCATAAAACACACAATATGATGATGACCAGGGAGGAAGTTAAGTGTCCTCCTGTCTAATACAATGTATATTACATATTTGTCTAGCGGGACGGCTACAGTTCAGGCGATTTGGTCACGATATCTCAGTAGCATGGGTTCGAATCCCGGCGAGGAAAGAACAAAAAATTTGCGAAAGCAAATTTACAGATCTAACATTGTTGGGTTGATGTTTAGACCAGTTGTATATACATAATGTACACAGTCATGTATCACCATCATTGCTGGTGATCCTATGGATAAATCTGTTGTAGAGCTGTCACTGACTCAGACGTACTTATAAATATAATTATTTTCTGTGACTGTATCTTGCATTAATTTGTAGGATCCTTTACTATAAATAATTGAGCTGATCTGTAACAATAACATCTCCATGCCTTATATATCATGTACTGTAGTACGACGCTAGATTAAAACTGACGAGGAAAGGTAACACACGACCAACGAAAGCCTTATTATTTGTGAAGCCCAGGTGGTCGTGTGGTCTAGCGGGACGGCTACAGTGCAGGCGATTTGGTTTCAAGATATCTCAGTAGCATGAGTTCGAATCCCGTCGAGGGAAGAACAAAAAATTTGCGAAAGCAAATTTACAGATCTAACATTGTTGGGTTGATGTTTAGACGAGTTATATATATATATATTGGGTTGATGTTAAGACGAGTTGTATATATACAGTCCGCCAAAAGTTAAGCACCACCTATTTGTATTGCATCGATTTTTTTCCAATTTAAAAAATCAAATTATTCCCTGAAAAAAAAGAAAACATTCATGTAGCAATTTTGCTAACATATGCCATAAACAAACTATCATTATATTTTTTGTCACTTATGACGGTTCTATGCATTTAGGTTTTACGTTCATAGAAATAGTGTTAATTACACAAATCAAAAACGGGAATTTAAGTTTCACTGTGATTTTATTTTTTTACAACAATTAATCACCCAATATCATTAAGATTTTCCACAAATAATCTTTGGTATGTTTGACAAATTTAATGTTAGTTTTTGAGTCATATGCATGTGTAACATCCTCTCTTCCGGTATAATTTAAAACCCGACGTCGTCATACTCGTTACAAGCCTTCAAAACTTTAGTTGAGGAAATCTAAGCCATTCATCAACAATTGCCACTTCTAAATCGTCAAAATATTGTGAAGGTTGTTATCTGCGATTTAGATTTCCGCCAATGGCATCTCAGACATGTTCGATAGAGTTTATGTATGGATACATGGAAGACCAAAAGACAGTGTAAATGGTTTTTTTGCTCTTTCGACTCGGTTACAATCATTCCCCTGTGAAGTTTAGCGTTGTCGTCCATGTACAAGGGCCGTGTCCATGTTGACGCAAGTGGGGGATTATCAAAAATGAGGACCTACAATGTTTTTTATGCACTAGATCTCTGTATGTCTGTCCGTTTATGTGACCATACAGATTATGCATAGCCGGCTTACAACGGTATAAGCAGCAACCCCGTACTGTAACACCACCAGAACCGACTGAAATCATTAGGCAAATGTTGTTTTGGTCATAGATAATTTTATTTCCCCGCGAAATTCGTATTATGGCGTCTACTGGTCGAAACATAATCCGTCTCTCATTTGACCAATAAGTGTTTTGCCAGCTTCTCAAGTTCAAGCATAGATCGTCATTCTCCTATTGGAACCTGCCGAAACAGTGCCTGCCTGTTAGGGCATGTCTCTTGACAACACGACTTACTTTTCGATTGCCTCTATGAAGTCGACGGACCAGTGTACGCACATTAATACGACCACCTGTAGGAACATTGCATTTGTAAACGCGCATGGCCTTTAATAAAAAGTTGCTTGACTGCTTTATCGGAGTTCAATCTTTTTGGTCGTAATGAAATTACTTAATGTATGTTAAAGGTAATTCATTACATCAACAATACATATTTTTTTTCGCAAGAGTTAAAAAAATATTTCCAGTTAGATATTGGTGGTGCTTAACTTTTGGCGGACTGTATATATAGGGTTATATATATGTAGGACTCTTTAAGTGCGATGGGGACGCTAAGGTACGATGGTTACGCTAAAGTGCGATGGTCTTCGCTAAACAGCGATGCCTACACACGCTAAAGTGCGATGGTCCGCGAAAATATAGACGTATAGTAAACGTTCTGTTAATTATGACGTGTCGTTTATAAATACAAGAAAAAATGAACATGCCGATAAATATAGAATATTAACAGCTTTAAACCAAATGTCCATGACTTACTTAATTTAAACCTAACTGTGCTTTGTCGGCTAAGGCAATTGTTTTTTTCCCGGGTACTGCTGGAAGAAGGACTTGTGTCCTGAAGTCCACCATTTTACTATATAGATATAAAAGTATACGCATAAGTATCTTTTATCTTGTTTCTATTAGAAGCTAACGGATATTGAAATCATTTTTTATGTTGCAGTTCACTTTGCTGTCCCCGTTAAAATACTGTCGATTTTATTGAAAATTAAAGTCGGTAAAATATAAGGTACATGTTTTCATGCATAAATCATAAATTGTCCGCTAAAACATTATTTTGTACATTGTAGGAAAATACAACCTGTATTTGTACTCGCTGCGAAATGGAGAAAGCTCGGGGAATATTGCATTTTTCTCTCTTTTAAATAAAGATTTAAACTATTAAATGTTACACAATGAACGAATTTTGTATTTGTAACTTACGATGACGACTTTAAGGGTAGAAGTTCAAATAAGGGATAGACTACATGTGAACTGCAAGCTACACTAATTGTCAAAATATTTGATACGCCCGAATTTAAAAAAACCATACAAAAGATATATAGATTTTTGTCACACCAAAATTACCATTTTAACAATGTTCACGTGGTCAGTCTATCTAATTTTGAAACAATCACTTAAAAGACTATCGGAAATTATAAAGCCTTTCACATATGTTATAAAACATTATCATACTAGCTTTTGCAAAACGAGACTTTTTATTAACATCCGTGTTCTTTAACATTTTAAGCCCTTTAATGTTACCCTTTTAGGCCATCACACTTTCGCGTGATATTCCATCGTACTTTATCAAACAAACACCATCGCACTTTAGCGTGATACACCATCGTAATTTAGCGTAGACCATCGCACTTGCGTGACCATCGCACTTTAGAGTCCTACATATATATATATATATATATAACAAGTCAAAAAGGGTACAACATCACCATAAAGTAACTATAAAATGAACAAATATTAAATATTTCGGATAACAGATATCCTTCTTCGGTAATAGCACGATGTCAAATGAATCATGTCAATATATTCAAATTAAGACGCTATCAAAATCTGGAAATTTATACAATTTAAGCGGACATTACAGACGCTGGTACAATTTTAAAATTACCAAACACGGTGCAAAGATTACAAAGATATGCCAAATAAAAATAATTATTTGCGATGTGCTGGCACAACTCTAAATTTCCAAAGGTTGCGACAGTTGAGATGTCATAACTGCATGGAGAGCAGTCCCCAAATTAAAAAAATCAGAAATGCCCTAACCGATCCATGTTGGTATAATAATATTTAATAAGGTAAAATAATTGAACATGGCTACGTACTTATAAATCCATCCCAAATGAACGAAGCCCTGTGATTAAAACTGGTATTTTAAAAAAAATCTTCAAACTGTAAAGCCAGTACGGAAGCCGGAGTTACTGGAAACAAGTGATTGCAGGAAAATGATTGACTCATTCTATGTCTTTTTATTTATGACCTCTGGGGAAACTGTCCTTAACTTTCTTATCCAAAATCTTTTCCCGAGCGACTCTGTCGACCTTCGACCAACCCTCGTTGTGGTCTATGATTGTGATGGTAAGGTTTTTGAGATCAGCTTAGGCTTGCCCAGGTGATCTCAAATGACGACTTACGGGTAGAATTTCTCGTTGCATGGAAGACCTGTTGGTGGCCTTCTGCTATTGTCTGTTCTATGGTCGGGTTGTTGTCTTTTTGGCACATTCCCCATTTCATTCTCAATTTTACCCTTTATATCGGCAAAATACTTTTTTTGTATAGAATATTCAGAATGTTCCACGGACTCCTCAGAATTGCATGAACACATTTGACAAATGGTAATCTCGGACATATTCATTCTATACAGAACTTGATTGATGGGTAAACAATTTGTTCGTGCTAACAATTTTAACCTTGTAGACTTAAAATCGAACAAGTTAGACAGGTACGGCTGTCTAACAGACGCAAGATTGAATTTGGAGAACGCATTTAGACTGCTTTTATTTCGTATAACTTGAAATTCTCTTTCACGAACAAACCTTCCAAAAAACTGTTCGAAAATATCCAGGTTAACATTTGAGTTGTAAAAATGCTCAAGACCAACAGAATTAAACACATTTTTCATATACTGGGGATATCCCCCTCCTCTATGTAGTGTTAAGCCCTTTAGCTTATCAAATATGATTCGACATAATCTATTCTTATCTAGGTCATGAAATCTAGCAAAATAAGACACCCTTTGTCTTATTAGGAAATCATTTATCGGTTCCCAACCCAAATCTACGAACAGAACCGATTTAGGAAAATCACTATTAGTACTAAATATGAATTTCGCCGATTTATATTGCAAAGTTTCAAGAATTTGTTTGCTTGAAGCTGAGAACGACAGCCATACAGAACAACCGCTTGCGATAGATGACCGTATTACCGAGTTTCAGAGGGTATCTTCGAAGGATATGCGATTGAAAGATCCGCGCTAATTTAGCAACTTTGTCAATTAATGAGCATGCGCTCGAAGTTATCTTTTAAAAGTAACAATTTATATGGTAGGCAAAAGTCAATGAACGGATAAAATAAACACCGAGATATTTGTATTCATTGGCTTCCTCTAGGAGCGGGTTACCTAATTGCCACTTCTTATCCTTATCTAAACGCTTGCCTATTATCATAACCTTGGATTTGTTTTGGTTAAATTTAAGATTCCACTTTGAAGCAAAATTAGCAAAATCAAGTGACGATGTAGTTCCGCCTCGGACTACATCATTATCAAATAAAAGGCAATTCACTAGTTG
The DNA here is from genome assembly GCA_019925275.1 of Mytilus edulis. Taxonomy (NCBI): domain Eukaryota; kingdom Metazoa; phylum Mollusca; class Bivalvia; order Mytilida; family Mytilidae; genus Mytilus; species Mytilus edulis. The sequence continues at coordinate 142,126,294 of CM034349.1, forward strand.
TGAGGATAGTTTGGCACCAAAATTGTTGGCTTCGAGCATACACACGAGGTCATTCATTAGAACATAGAAAAGAGCTGGAGACAAGACACAACCTTGTTTCAAGCCAAATTCTTGATCAAAGAAGTCTGTTTCACAATCACCAAACAAAACTTTGTTTGATACATTACTGTAAAGTGATTTCAGCAGTGTCCAACACTTACCTTGAATGCCAGTTTTCCACAACAAATAGAAAAGGCCATCACACCAGACTCTATCGAAAGCTTTTGATAGATCAAGAAAAGCTAAAAATGTTTTATACGTTTTAGCTTTTCGAATAGAACAAATACCTTGTAAAGTAAAAATATGATCCTCTGTTCTTCTATTTTTTCTAAATGCCCCTGAACCTCGCCTGAATATTATTTTCTTCTAAGTAGGTCATTACAGATTCCACCAAAATTTGTACACATTAGACGTTAAAGTAATCCCCCTATAGTTATCAATATCATAGGCAGATCCAGCTTTGAGTAGGAGTTTGATGATGCCATGTTGCCAATCATCAGGTACGGCTTCAAGGTCAGTAATAATGGCGAAGAGTGAATCCACAAGTGCATCGCCGCCAAACTTTAAAAATTCATTGGGAATCTCATCGATACCACTAGCTTTGTGAGACTGAAGATTTCTTATAATTTTATCTATCTGCTCTTTGTCAAATTTTACTGAGATATGTGAGTCGAAAAAAAACATCATTTTTCCACACTCAAAAGAAATTCCTTCACTTCATTTTGCATATTAAGTTTTAAAGAAGAATCTCTGCCGAAAGATATAAATGATTACTCAAAACAGCATTGATGTCTTTTTCATCCGCCAAAAGTTCGGACTTATTCTTTGGGTTCATAATTTGATTGGGGACAGTACTCTTAATTTTGCCTTTTAAAAAGTCCCAGAAGCCTTTAACTTTATTGGAGGAGTTAACACATTTGTCGTGAAATTGATTCAATCGCAGAGCGTTTTCCTTCTTTTTAATAGCTTCTTGGACTTTGCCTTTCCTGAGTTTATAAGTATTAGTGAAACGATTGCCCGTCTCGCTATTACAGGCACGGGATTTGTCGTGAATTCTTTTAAGACGGTTACTTTCTTTTCAGCTTGTTATCAAAAGGTCAAGTTCTTTGTCCCAGAATCTACGATATTGCTGGGAATGATCTGCTTTTCCGATAGAAAAATCAGCAACATCATGAACGGACTTTTCCCATTGACCCCAAACAGTATAGATATTTGATGTTACTTTCGTGATAGGCACTAATACGTTGAAATTTTGTTTTAGGGTTGACTGAAAAGTGTGCCAATCAGTATTATCGTTTATTTTCCAAATGAAAGCAATTTTTGTTTTGTTTTTTCTGTATACTACACATTTTTACATTTATTTCAGTCAGTATTATTACACGGTCACTATGTAGATAGAAAAAAACTATCTTCATCTATAATAACACGTGTAACGTTGCGACTAAGGGCTTCTGAAAGAAGAACATAGTCTATCGCGGACCTCTGGTTGTTTCGAATACGCGTATTGAACAGCGGTATACTATTGTTGCCTTTATTTATACAATCCTTGGCGCGAGGCAATCAACAGCATATAGCTCACTTGCTTCTATAAACTAATGAAGCCTTTTACCATTATATGATGACAATTCACGCTTGATATTAAAATTAGTAATTTGACAATTCTCGATACATTTTCCGTTAAAGTCAACCATAAGTAAAATTCCATTAAAACTTTTTTTACAAAAAACAAATCAGCAATAACGCAGAATAATTTTCTATCAGATTTTTTTACAATTTACATTTTCTTGTTATGTGCAGAAATTTTAGGAATATTACTTAGAAAAAACGAAAATATAAAAGGTATTACTATTGAAGACTCAGAATTTTTGATATCACAATATGCTGATGACACCACACTTATTTTAGATGGTTCACCAGAGTCCTTAGATGCATCTCTTTGTGTTTTAGAACTATATGCTGAATGGTCTGGTCTCAAGATGAATTTAGAGAAAACAAAGGTAGTCTGGATTGGGAAAAAGAAATATAGCCAAGATACAATGTGTGTAAAGTGGGGATTGGAGTGGGGTTCCAACAGATTTACGCTCTTGGGTATTAAATATTCAGTAGACTTACAAGAAATGGAAACGCTAAATTTTGAACCCAAATTTAAAGAGATAGAAAGAACAATGAAAAGCTGGTCTAACAAATACTTATCCCCAATTGGAAAAATTACTATAATTAAAAGTCTTATAATTTCAAAGCTCAATCACCTATTTCTAACTTTACCAAATCTTAATAATGGATTGCTAAATCAATTCATAAAAAAATTATTTGATTTTATTTGGGATGGTAAACCAGACAAAATTAAAAGAGAAACAATTGCTCAAATATATGAACGGGGTGGACTAAACATGTTAAATCTAAAACAATACATCAAAGGATTAAAACTAACTTGGATAAGAAGATTAATCAAACAAACTAATAATTATTGTAAGTTACTAACTTGTACTGAAAAAATTGAATTAAATGAATTATTCTTGGTAGGTCCAAGAACACAAGAAAGAAATCCTTTTTGGCAGGAGGTTTTTAATGCTTGGACTGAAATACAAACCAAAGTAGCTATTAAGAACGAATATGATTTTATCACATCTAATCTTTGGAATAATAAAGAAATTAAAATTGGGAATCAAATCCCTCTGTATAAAAAATGGACTGAAAAGGGCGTCTGGCTAATAAATGATTTAATTGATAATGATGGACATTTAATGAATTGGCAGGAATTTAAAAAAACATATGATATTGATACAAACTTTCTTATATTTCAAGGAGTAATGTCAGCTGTTCATTCCTATATGAAAAGTATTAATAATAAAAGTAATCAGCTTATCAAGCCTTATGGACCAATTATACCAACTACTATTTCTATTTTTATGAAATCTACAAAAGGATCAAAAGACATGTACAATGTTTTAAATGAAAAAATAACAAATATCACATCACAGGAAAAGTGGTCATTAATCTTAAATAGACATAATATTATTTGGAATATACAAACTTCCGTTTTACATTACTAAAAACTCAAAATTACAATGGCTCCAATACAGGATTAATCACAGAATTTTGGGAACTAATAAATTACTCTACAAAATTAAAGTCTCACAAAACAATAAATGCACTTTCTGTTCGGACTCAATAGAAACTATTGAACACATATTCTGGACATGTCCAAAAGTTTTTGATGTTTGGGAAGAACTTAATAAATGGATATATTCAAAAGTCCAAATTGAACTACCACTTAATTTAGATATTGTCTTATTTGGGATATTAGAAAAAACAGAAAAAAACTACATAAGAAATCTCATAATACTATTAACTTAATACTATATATATAAAACAAAAATGCAATGTGGACAATTAAATAGTATAGCCTTAAAAAATTATCTTAAAGAAAATTTGTTTATTGAAAAAATAATATTCTATAAAAATAAACCACTGCAAAGAGCGTACACCTGCTGGAACCCCTGGCTCCAACTAATAGAATGGTTTTATAAGTTAACTTTCACGTATAAAAATATCTACCCAATCCATGCTACCTCAGATTAAGATTTTCTATTTTTTTTCAAATTATAATTAATAATATTATATGTTTATAGAAGGATTCAAAATATCAACTTTATGTACTTGTCTCGATTTTGCTGATGTACTATGAACTTATTTACTATTGTTAATATACATGTAGTTCTTTGCCAATAAACACATTACAAAAAAAAAAATTCCATAACCGGAAGTTCCTAACTTGGAGCAGTTTTCAAGTAATTCGTACATGAGTTTATCGGTTGTATTCCGATCAATACCATCATTAGGAAAATATGCAATTCCTATAGCAGTTTTAGCATTGCCTATTCCGGACAATACCCACAACCGCTCATGATTATCATCTTTACTATTCAAGACATTATCGTCTAGAACGGGAAGGTCTAATTTCAAGCAGTTCAATATTCCCCCTTTATCTTTACTTGAATTCCTGCTATTTCCGATCCATGTGTACGTATCATCAAGCTTTGCAGGTCTATCATTAGTTTTTAAGAAATTTTCAACCATGCCAAATATACTTACATTTTCCTTAGAAAGATGATTATTTAATTCACGAATTTTGCTGGTAACACTTTGGATGGTTCAAAAGTCTATTTTAGAAACTAGCTTAGCTTTGGACTTACCATTATGACCACGTGTATGTTTACGGTTTTGTTTCTTGCCCTAATGCATCTGACAAGATTTAGCTTTGTGACCTTCACCATTACACCTGTGACAAATAACAGGAGCCCCATGACGACACATATATGAAGTGTGATTTTTCACACTACTATACCAACAAAGTTTAACATTGTTCGATACATTTGAGTGGTTGCTATACCCTTGATATCTTAATAGTTTGCTGTCAGTGGTGTAGCTAGGCTATATTTAAGTGTACACCCCAACCTTGGCGAGGGGTTTGAGGACCCCAATCGAAACCAGGTTATAACATCTACTAGAGGTGGGTACGAGGCCCCTTTCTGACATTAAAAACTAATCAATAGCAATTTGAACATACTTTAACGACTATCGCTTTTAATTTTGGTGTTAGAGAAAATATCCAAAACCACTTACTTTAAAATATGTTTAAAAGGAACCCTGGGGCAAAGAAGTAACTCGAACAAAACCACTTTTTGTGCAAATGTCGTTAATGGATGTGAAATGATTTGCATAGATGTTTAGGTGCATTATGAAAATTCGTAAAGGGTCCCGTGGTTCTCGTCTGGGATTACCGCTTTCCGCGAATTTGAATCCATTTATCAGTCCATTAGAGGAGTTAAAATCTTCAAACATTTTCTGTAGATTTTTCTTTTCATAAGATGAAATATGACAATTTTATTTCAAATTTGTCATGTAAAAAATAATAATCACAGATCGTCTGTTAATTTGTAGATAAGTCCGTATGTCAATTGAAAATATATATATATATATATATATACAACTCGTCTAAACATCAACCCAACAATGTTAGATCTGTAAATTTGCTTTCGCAAATTTTTGGTTCTTCCCTCGCCGGGATTCGAACATCTACGAGTCAGTGACAACTCTACAACAGATGTATCCATCGGATCGCCATCAATGATGGTGATACATGGCTGTGTACATAATGTATATACAACTCGTCTAAACATAAACCCAACAATGTTAGATCTGTAAATTTGCTTTCGCAAATTTTTGGTTCTTCCCTCGCCGGGATTCGAACTCATGCTACTGTGATATCGTGACACCAAATCGCCTGCACTGCAGCCGTCCCGCTAGACCACACGACCACCTGGGCTCAGCGAGGGAAGAACCAAAAATTTGCGAAAGCAAATTTACAGATCTAACATTGTTGGGTTGATGTTTAGACGAGTTATATATATATATATATACTTTTAAACATTTGCTCTATACATAAATCACAAAAAAAACTTCTGCCAAAGTTTCATAAAAACTAGTGTAACAAACTTTAACCCCAGAAATTTCTTTTATCAGTAAAATACGGAAATATTTTAATATTATATATATCCATCATTATGCTCTGGATACTCTATTGAGAATAAAAGCTTCTGTCCCACCTTTGTAAAATTTCTAGAGGTTTGACAAAATAATTCATTATATTATTTTTTTTTTACCGTACGGAACTTAAATGTTGACACCCCAACGAAATCTAGGATCGCTTTTTCTTGCGTTTGAGACATAAATGTCGCAGATAGGCTCGGCTAAAATTCAAAGCACATATTAAGTCTGATTATAAATCGCTTTAAATAAGAGGAAAGTAAGAAGATTTATCAGTAGATTCAGATTTTGACTGACAGAAAATTAACAAATATATATAATACCGTACTATTTGATCGAAAGTATATTTCATCACTTTTATTCGAAATTTCAAGCTATTGAAAAAAAAGTTTACCAGCTTTTAAACAAGATATATTTGATTTATTGATATTAATTTTTTAAAGCAAAAGTCAAGTGTACGCCCGTGCGTTTTGACATAAACGTAGCTACGCGCCTGGCTGTCACCGAGATGGGAATGCACCCGACCACGAGTTTCTCCAGCTTGTTTTTTTGGTACGATGGGAATGAACATAGCCTGAGTTAATGTTGTCTTGTCTTCTCGGTTTTTGATACGCAGGAGTTCTCCTCAAATCATCCTGTATCTTAGGCTTTTCCTTTTGGGATTATATCCAAATTTCTAACAAGCTTAGCTACTTCCTTCGTGTTCAAGTGAACCCCATCTCTGTTGTACAGAGACATGTCAACAGCACCACTCAGTAATCTGAAAATCATTATCTATAAATAAAAAGTTTTCGTCATTAGCTATTTGTTTTATACGTTCGTTGCCTATCACAAGGTTTCCCTAGCTATCATCTAAGCGATTACACATACCAGAAATAACTACATTTTCACAGACAGACTTTGCTGTAGCTACATGTGTTTTATAGTCTTCGTTAAATGTGTCACTTTCAAAGTTGAAGCTACAAAAGAGGGACAAAAGATACCAGAGGGACAGTCAGACTCATAAACTCGAAAATAAAATGACAACGCCATGGCTAAAAATGAAACAGACAAACAATAGTAAAGATGACACAACATAGAAAACTAAAGAATAAGCAACAGTCATTACTACCAACTTGAATAATAATGATTTTTAAGCTCAGTATCTTTAGGAAGCGCCAATAGACGTTCAGCTATATCCTTGATTTTACCTCCACGGACACATAGAGGATCCGTATCTAAGATAAATTTGTTTTTGTTAATATCCCGTATAATTGAACTACCAATCAGTAAAGTTCCTGTCGATCTTTTTGATTCCTTAATATTTGAACGATCTGGATGATTGCAATGAACCAGGTTGGTCGTCGCAAGAGATTCCCACTAGGTCCTCATTGTCACTCACAGGCTCTGTGGTAAGAATACTGTTAAATCGACTCATAACATCCTCGTCAATTGTCTCTTCGGGGACTTTCGAAACAGCTTTTTGTTTTCTGGATTTACCTTTACGCCGGTTAGCACTCTAAGAAGAAGGCGAAACTTCGGCTGTACTTGACTTGTTCAAAAGGCTCCTTTTGCCTGTCCTAAAGTGATAGAAAAAATACAGTATGCTCCAAAAAGGCAGAGGCATGAATGAAACAGTCCACCATTTTCTACTCTAGGAATATGACATTTGTTTTCATTTCGTTTGATATGTTTGGGATTTTTGTTTTGCCATTTGATTAAAGACTTTCTTTTTTGAATTTTTTCCTCTACGTTCAGCATTTTAAAGATTTTACTTTTGACTCATGTCGAGGGAGATGCATACAAAATATATAGTGAAGTCCGGTTTAGGGAGAGACACAAAACTCAATATGCTTCTGTCCAGAGAAGTAGATGTATATACAATATACAGTTAACCCCTGTATAGGGAGGGACACAAACTTGACTTCTGTCGAGGGAGAGGTCTATATACTACACAATGGAGTCCTGTTTAGGAGGAGACACAAAACTCAATTTGATCCTGTCCGTAGAGTGATTGGCTTTTACAGTATGCAGTCGAATACTGTAAACCAACTTATTTTTGCGGATACTTTCGTGTTTTCCTCTTTCTAGTAAACTTCACGGCTATTTAATTTCACGACTTTCTAATTTACTTGATGTAGTTTGATAAGGATAGATCCAAGATTTATATAATCGCGACGATTTATTTTCGCATTATTTTTCTACTCGCGAAAGTCGCGAAAATAAATCGCTCGCGAAAATAAGTTGGTTTACAGTATTCTATAGGGATGGACACATACTAAATTCATTTGACTGTTAAGGTATTGGTAGATGTTTTCTTGCTGATTATTTTTGCTGTTTAAAATGTTAAATTTATATTCAGGTGGAAACCCTTAACTCTGACAGACATCCAACAATTTGATTAGAAACTGGTGATATCCCTCACATAAAACCGGTGATATCCCTCACATAAAAAAAAACTGGTGATATCCCTCACATAAACAAAAACCGGTGATATCCCTCACATCAACAAAAACCGGTGATATCCCTCACATAAAACCGGTGATATCTGTCACATCAACAAAAACCGGTGATATCCTTCACATCAACAAAAACCGGTGGTATCCCTCACATAAAACCGGTGATATCCCTCACATCAACAAAAACCGGTGATATCCCTCACATAAAACCGGTGATATCCCTCACATCAAACAAAAACCGGTGATATCCGTCACATAAAACCGGTGATACCTCACATCAACAAAAACCGGTGATATCCCTCACATAAAACCTGTGATATCCCTCACATCAACAAAAACCGGTGATATCCCTCACATAAACAAAAACAGTCATAAAACCGGTGATATCCTCACATAAACAAAAACCGGTGATATCCGTCAAATCAACAAAAACTGGTGATATCCGTCACATAAAACCGGCGATACCTCACATCAACAAAAACCGGTGATATCCCTCACATAAAACCGGTGATATCCCTCACATAAACAAAAACCGGTGATATGCCTCACATCAACAAAAACTGGTGATATCCCTCACATAAAACCGGTGATATCCGTCACATAAACAAAAACCGGTGAAATCCGTCAAATCAACAAAAACTGGTGATACCTCACATCAACAAAAACCGGTGATATCCCTCACATAAACAAAAACCGCTGATATCCCTCACATCAACAAAAACTGGTGATATCCCTCACATAAAACCGGTGATATCCTCACATAAATAAAAACCGGTGATATCCGTCACATAAACAAAAACCGGTGATATCCGTCAAATCAACAAAAACTGGTGATATCCGTCACATAAACAAAAACCGGTGATATCCCTCACATCAACAAAAACCGGTGATATCCCTTACATAAACAAAAACCGGTGATATCCCTCACATCAACAAAAACTGATGATATCCCTCACATAAAACCGTAGATATCCCTCACATAAACAAAAACCGGTGATATCCCTCACATCAACAAAAACCGGTGATATCCCTCACATAAACAAAAACCGGTGATATCCCTCACATCAACAAAAACTGGTGATATCCCTCACATAAAACCGGTGATATCCCTCACATAAACAAAAACCGGTGATATCCGTCACATAAACAAAAACCGGTGATATCCCTCATATCATCAAAAACCGGTGATATCCGTCACTGTGCTGAGCCTGACTCAGCTAGTATAACCATGGGACTGTATCGCAATCTCGGCAAATTATAAAGAATAACAACTTGTGTGTGAAGATTGTAGATTATAATTCCACCAGAAATGATACAGGAGTTTTACAGAGTGTGTATTGTTTGGTAAACTGAAAGAAATAAAAATACAATATTTTACAATATGCACGAAAGAAATATATGAATGTTCAAAGCAACGTTAATATCAAGTCAAAAACGAAAGTAGAATTTGCAGTTCAATTCATAGAAATAACAATTACAGTTCGTATTTGTTGAATAAACGTGGAATTCAAGTTAACGGAATTAACGGTATATATATCTAACAGTTTATAATTGATTTGAAACGTACTTGACGGTGATTAGTCACAATATCCACAGGTGCAGTTTTGTCGTGACATCCATTTGTAATAGACAGGCGAGGGAGAGATAGTAAGCAGTAGTAAAAATACGGACAAGTCTAGATTATTTCCGGAAAATACGGATGCCTAAAAATTCAATCCAAGAGACTATACAGTTAATATAATTGCGAATGTGATCCAGAATACTCCCCGTCTGAAATCTACCTGATATCACTATTCCATAAGATATAACACATATGAATGTCACTATATAAATCCAAAATAAATACATATAATTACACAGGGTTGTTCTCTATGAGAAGAATCATGTCCACGATAGGGCGTGTGTAGATTGTGGCTTTTCCATTAACGATTACTCGCACTTCTGCTTTTCGGACATGTTCGTCTGAACTTTTAAATGAGTTCACTATAGTTCCAACGGGCCATTGGGTACAGCAAATGTTTTTGTCCTTTAGAAGAATGACGTCTCCTTCGATGAGATCACGGCGATCTTCGGTCCATTTTCGTTGTTGTTGTAGTAATGGCAGGTATTCCTTCCTCCAACGGGACCAGAAAACACTGGCAAGAGCCTGTACTCGTCTCCATTCGGCAAGACATAGATCTCGTTTATCGAATTCTCCAAGATGATCTGAGGTGAATATGTAGTCGGTTTTCTGTGTCAATAACATAGCCGGAGTTAATATCAACGGATTCTCTGGATCTGTTGATACCGGTACCAGAGGTCTAGAGTTCACTATTGCTGAAACTTCTGCCATTAGTGTGTTGAGCACGTCATGTGTTAGGCTTCTTCCGGCTGCGTTAAGAAGCATAGAATCAAGAATTCTCCTGGTGATACCAATCATTCTTTCCCAGGCTCCACCCATGTGGGACGAATGCGGCGGATTGAAGATCCAAGTTGTACCAGAATTGTACAGAAAGTTCTTGAAGGGTCCATCTTCAACGTTGATTGAGTCAATCTTTAAATCGTCGATTGCGCCGATAAAGTTCGTTCCACGGTCAGATCGGAAAATCTTAACTTGGCCTCTTATAGCGGCGAATCTCCTGACAGCGTTTATGAAGGCTGAAGAACTCATTTCCTCGATTAATTCGATGTGAATAGCTCTTGTCACTAAGCATGTGAATAAAATTGCCCAACGTTTTGAGTTGGCGTATCCACCACGTGTTTTACGTGAAACAATTGTCCAGGGTCCAAAGGTGTCTATTCCAACGTTAGTAAACGGAGGTGAAGGTTCAAGACGGTCCTCTGGCAAATCAGACATGATTTGATACTCGGTTTTTCCTCTGAGTTTGCGGCATGTCACACATTTGTGAATAATAGATGAGATCAAGCGTTTTGCTCCTACGATCCACAATCCTGCGGATCGAATTGCTCCATCTGTGAAATGACGACCTTGATGTTTTATCTTGCTGTGGTAGTGTCGAACTAATAATGTCGCTATATGATGGCGTCCAGGGACGATCAATGGTTTCTTTTCACGGAGGTCTAAGTCAGATTTGGCAATACGGCCTTCTACTCGTAATAGTCCTTGTTCGTCCAAAAACGGATTGAGGTTAGCTATCGGGCTCCGCTTATTAATTTGTGTCTGACGTTTTATACAATCTATTTCATCTCCATAAACTTCATGTTGTGCAGATATTAAGATGAAATTTTCGGCGTTCGAAAACTATCCAGAGTAGTTACTGATGATGCCTGTTTTGACCCGTGTAAACGGGAAAAACGTTCCAAGAAGGCTATCGCTCGCACAAGTGCTGTCCAGTTGGAGAATCGATTAAATCTATCAGTTCCGATACCTTTATGCTCAGGTGTGGAAAATATTTTTGCAACGTTAAACAGTAGCACGGATTTCTCCATCTTCCTCTGGATCTATAAGTTGGAATATGTCCTCAGAATTCTTCTGTTCTGAGGAAAGAAGTTGTTTTGGTCCCAAAAACCATTCACTGCTGTGAATTTCATGGGCTGGTACGGACCTTGTTCCCGAGTCTGCGGGATTACGGTTAGTTGGTACATAATTCCATTGACTTGGAGAGCTAAATTTCCTTATTTTCTCTACTCGATTGGCGACATAGATAAAGAACCTTCTTGTCTCGTTACTGATGTAGCCTAGGACTACTTTACTGTCTGTGTAGAATTTTACGGTGTCTATATGTAAATCTAAATTATCCATGATGGTCTGTGTTATCTCGACTGCTAATACTGCAGCAGATAGTTCAAGGCGTGGAATAGTATGACCACTTGTTGGTGCAACTTTAGCTTTCCCAAGAATGAAACCTGTGTTTAGTTCACCACTACTGTCGGTGGTGCGTAGATATGCAACAGCTGCTATGGCTTTTTCTGATGCATCAGAGAATACATGTAACTCCTTTGTGGCGGTTTTGCTGAGATACGGCACGTAGGTACGTGGAATGCGCAATGTTTCGATAGCAATTAGAGTGTCTCTCCAAGATTTCCACTCATCTGCTGTCTCATCAGAGAGAGGTTGGTCCCAATCGACGGTTTCTGATACTATTTTCCGTAATAGGAGTTTCCCTTGTATAATAACCGGAGCCAAAAATCCTAGAGGATCGTAGAGACTGTTTATCGTTGATAAAATTCCTCTCCGAGTGATCGATTTGTTTTCTGATGATAATTGAAATAAGAAGTTATCAGTGTTTACGTCCCAGCTGAGACCAAGACTACGTTGTAGGGGTTTACTGTTGCATTCTAAGTCTAGATCTTTAAGATTTGAAGCCAAATCACTGACATGAAATTCAGACATAACTTCCGTACAATTAGAGGCAAACTTGTGAAGGCGTAAGTTTCCATATTTTGCTAATGCTTGCTGTGTGTCCTTCATGAGCTTAACAGCTTCCTCTTTAGTAGAACATGACGTTAGACCGTCGTCGACATAAAAGTCTCTTATAACAACGCTAGTCACGTGACTGCCAAACTCTTGTTCTGATGCTTGAGCTGCTTTTCTGAGTCCAAGCGTAGCAACGGCAGGTCACGGACTATTTCCGAAAACATGAACTCTCATGCGGTATTCGACAAGGTTCTTCTGTATGTCATTGTCTTTATGCCATAAAAATCTCAGATAATTTCGGTGGTCTTTTCTGACAACAAAGCAGTGAAACATATGTTGAACGTCTGCAGTAACTGCGACCATTTCTTTCCTGAAACGCAGCAATACTCCCAAGAGATCATTGGTCAAGTCTGGACCTGTAAGCAGGACGCTGTTAAGTGAAACTCCGTTACATTTGGCGGAAGAATCAAACACACCTCTTATCTGATCGGGTTTCTTCGGATGATAAACACCAAACAATGGCAAATACCAGCACTCCTCATGTTCGTGCAATGGTGGAGCGAGCTCTGCATGATTATTATCTAAGATTTTACTCATAAATGTAAGAAAATGTTCCCGCTTCACTGGGTTTCTATTCAGACTGGCGTCTAACATGTTAGCACGGTAAAGAGCCTGTGGTCTGTTGCTTGGCAATGGCTGTCTTGGCACTCGGAACGGTAACGGTGCTACCCAACTTCCTTTCGAGTCTCTGACAAATTCGTTGTCCATCCGTTTCATGAACATTTTGTCCTCATATGACTGTCCAGGCTTATCATCGTCCCTTGTTTTTTCAAAGAGTGGCGATTGTAAATCTTTCGTTACAGGGTCTGTGTAGTTTTCCCGGATGTCAAACTTGCTTGTGCATGGTTGAAAGGTTGAAGGTTGTCCTGTAGGTAAAATGTTGGTTATTTTAACATTTAACTCAAGAGGAACATGCTGCTTGTTAATGCAGGTTTCTCCTATCACTACCCAACCAAGTTTCAATTGTTGTGCATATAAAGTTCTGGGTGGTCCTATGCGCTGGTCGAGGACATGATGTGCCTCTATAAGGTCTCTGCCAATTAAGAGAAGAATTTGCCAATTTTCCTCTATAGGTGGAATGGTACCCCTAAGTTCTTTTAAATGAGGGTGATGCATTGTTACTTCAGGAGTAGGTATTTCGTCCCTATTATTTGGAATATGATCACATTCAATCAGTACAGGAAGGTCAAACTTGTCATTACAGTTGATTGATTCCATGATGAAACCTCTTCCTCTTTTCCCGGAGGTGACTACTTTGCCGGAGCATGTTGATAAAGTATAGTTCTCCGGTTTATCTTTGACGTCGAAAAGATTAAAGAATTCGGGCGATGCTAGTGACCGGTTGCTTTGGTCATCAATGATGGCGTACATGCGAATAACTTTGTCCTGGTTATCTTTGTGATAAACATTCACAGGCAGTATTTTAACACAAGATTTCCCGCTATATGTATCTTTGCAGATCTCAGTACAGGTAGAGTTAACTGAGGTTGCCTTAGTTTCAGCCGATTCTATAGGCTCCCCGCCGTAGGCTTGCTTAGGCGGGCTAGATTGAGAACTTGCAGGTTGCTGTGGTCTAGTGATGTGAAGTGCGGTAGTGTGTTGTTTACTTCCACATTCTTTACAACTTATGCGTGCATTGCATTCCCGGCTCCTGTGTGTGGTAGAATCACAACGCTTGTAACATACATTGTTTTCTTTTAAAAGACCTTTGCGCTCCTCTATTGACTTGGCTCGGAACGCTCGACATTCATTTAAGGAATGCTTTGTATTGTGCAGAATACAAAGACCTTGTTTGCTGGCTTCTCCAGATTGCTGTTCAACTGCTGTTTTATGAGCACCAACTTTAGTCTTAGGGTAAGACGTAGACCTCGGCGCAGCACCTTTTGTATTTGGTGTGACTTTTGACCCAAAGATGAACCCAGGGTCGTTCTTTGTTTTGCTTATTTCCCTGATGAAGGCAGAGAATTCTGTGAAAGGTGGAAAGGCAACTTCATATTTAGACTTGTATCTTGTAGCCCTCGTTGTCCACTTTTCTTGGAGTCCGTACGCTAATTTTTCAACAATTGGCTTTATCCCGGACGAAGAGTCAAAGTATGCTAGCAAACATCCCAGCTTGGGATTTTCCTTGTGATATTCTATTTCTGATAGAATGTCAGACAGTTCGTAGAGACGTGCGTTGTCCTTATTCGTCAATGTAGGGAATTTGGCAAGTTTACTCATGAGAGAGGCTTCCAACATTTCTGGAGCACCATACCGCTCGTCAAGCCTCTTCCATAGTCTCTGTATACCTATGGAAGGATTATTGGCGTTCGACGCTCTTATGCTAATGGCGTGTTTAGCAGACTCTGGACCGAGCCACTTGATCAGTAAATCGATCTGTTCTGAGTCAGAGACTTGTAACTCATCAGTCACGTTCTTGAAGCTTGCTTTCCAAGTATGAAAGGATTCTGCCCGATCGTTAAAGCTTGTTAATCGGGAGAAAAGCAGGTCCTTGCGTAAGAGGAATCTAGTTATCTCTGATGTAAGGTTGATTTGTTGCTGGTGTGCAACAGGGATCTCTTCTATTACGTCTTGTTTTTTGTGTGAAACAGGGATCTCTTCTATAACGTCTTGTTTTGTGCGTAAGACAGGGATCGCTTCTTTAACACCCTGTTTTTGGTGTTCAGTAGGGCTCTCATCTGAAAGACCTAGTTTTTGTATGCCGGTTACTAATCCCAGATCTGGGATAAAGGTAACTTCCGGTGACTTATTATCGGAAGGCAAGACGGCAGTTGTCTGTGACAGCAAGTTCGATGCCACGGATGGCACGAACGCTGGTGCTTCGTGACTCAGCGCGATCTTAACAGGAATTTGTTTTTTCTTTTGAGGTCCTGTTACTTCCTTAACAACAGTTGATACAGGAAGTTTATTGACGAAATCTTGCACACGCTGGAGCGGGTCTTCCTTTTCGTCAGGGAGATCGCTATACGCTTGGCTATCATCGTATGCCAGGATACGAGCCTCGACTTCTGCGGCTGCAGCTTCTCTTTGTGCTTCAAGAAGGTTAAATTTGGCTTTAAGCTCGGCCTTTTCCCGGCTTACTCGTGCGGCTTCTTGTTGCATTTGAGCCTTCCTGCGCATAACCTCTTGTTCTAATTGCGTTTTTCTGTGAGCGGCCTCCTGTTCTAGCTGAACTGTTCTCTGTGCGGCCTCATGTTTACGTTGAGCGACTTCTTGCTCCATTTCTGCCTGTTTACGACTGGCTTCCTGTTCCATTTCAGCCTTTTTGTGTGCTGCTTCCTGTTCCATTTCATTTTGTCTGAACAGGGCTTGTTCTTCTAACATTGCTTCCTGTTGTAGGATAAGGGAATGTTTTTCGACAAATGCTATCTTAGACTTTGCAGCCTCTGCCTTGGCTCGCTTTCTCCGTGTCAGGCTTGACATGTCTGACACGTTAGAGCTACCGCTGTGCGAGGTTTTCTTACCCTTGAGGTCTTTGTTTTAGTGGATTTGGCCTTTGTTAGAGCGAGGCGATGCTCGTGTAGTTTTTCCATAACTAGCTCCACTTTGGACAGACGTAAATCCAAAGAGAGTTTACATGCATCAATTTCTTTTTGACTCTCCAATGTTCGGGTCCTTTTCAGAAAGTCTAGGTATTCATCTGTGAGCCTACGATAATTATTACAGGCTTTAACAAGTTTGTCCTGGACTGTTATGAGTTGCTGGAGATCGTTAGGAGGCGTTGTTACTTCCAATAACTGGGATTCAATGTCTGCCCAGATAGCCTCTAGTTCCTGACAGAACTTGTCACGTTTTTCAGTGAAAGCTCCTTGTCCTTTTTCCGTGAGGTCACGTACTCGCCTAGCCTCGGGAGTTTCATCTGACTGTGATGTATTAGACGGATTTTCTAATAGTTCAGGGACATCTCCTTCTTGGGGCTGAATCTCTTCTTGTTGTTCCACATGACTGGGATCCATGTTGACTCAACGTTGTTGGGTTGCTATCGAGTTCACACAAGATATGTAGTCCACTGTCAGTGTAAAGGTATGTACGTATGTACGTTGCTACGTTGTCATTCCTGACTCAGCTAGTATAACCATGGGACTGTATCGCAATCTCGGCAAATTATAAAGAATAACAACTTGTGTGTGAAGATTTTAGATTATAATTCCACCAGAAATGATACAGGAGTTTTACAGAGTGTGTATTGTTTGGTAAACTGAAAGAAATAAAAATACAATATTTTACAATATGCACGAAAGAAATATATGAAAGTTCAAAGCAACGTTAATATCAAGTCAAAAACGAAAGTAGAATTTGCAGTTCAATTCATAGAAATAACAATTACAGTTCGTATTTGTTGAATAAACGTGGAATTCAAGTTAACGGAATTAACGATATATATATTTAACAGTTTATAATTGATTTGAAACGTACTTGACGGTGATTAGTCACAATATCCACAGGTGCAGTTTTGTCGTGGCATCCATTTGTAATAGACAGGCGAGGAAGAGATAGTAAGCAGTAGTGAAAATACGGAAAAGTCTAGATTATTTCCTGAAAATACGGATGTCTAAAAATTCAATCCAAGAGACTATACAGTTAATATAATTGCGAATGTGATCCAGAATAGTCACATCAACAAACACCGGTAATATCCCTCACATCAGC
Source organism: Mytilus edulis (assembly GCA_019925275.1). Taxonomy (NCBI): domain Eukaryota; kingdom Metazoa; phylum Mollusca; class Bivalvia; order Mytilida; family Mytilidae; genus Mytilus; species Mytilus edulis. The sequence continues at coordinate 142,143,388 of CM034349.1, forward strand.
AAAAACCTGTGATATCCGTCACATCAACAAAAACCTGTGATATCCCTCACATCAACAAAAACCTGTGATATCCGTCACATCAACAAAAACCTGTGATATCCCTCACATCAACAAAAACCGGTGATATCCCTCACATCAACAAAAACCTGTGATATCCGTCACATCAACAAAAACCGGTGATATCCCTCACATCAACAAAAACCGGTGATATCCCTCACATCAACAAAAACCGGTGATACCTCACATCAACAAAAACCGGTGATATCCCTCACATCAACAAAAACTGGTGATATCCCTCAGATAAAACCGGTGATATCCTCACATAAACAAAAACCGGTGATATCCGTCACATAAACAAAAACCGGTGATATCCGTCAAATCAACAAAAACTGGTGATATCCGTCACATAAACAAAAACCGGTGATATCCCTCACATAAACAAAAACCGGTGATATCCGTCACATAAACAAAAACCGGTGATATCCGTCAAATCAACAAAAACTGGTGATATCCGTCACATAAACAAAAACCGGTGATATCCCTCACATAAACAAAAACCGGTGATATCCGTCACATCAACAAAAACCGGTGATATCCCTCACATCAACAAAAACCGGTGATATCCCTCACATCAACAAAAACCGGTGATATCCGTCACATCAACAAAAACCGGTGATATCCCTCACATAAACAAAAAAACTTAACCTCTCACAATATAAAACTCCCAAAGAAACATAACCTTGCCCAATTCAAATTCCAACATAAACTAAATCTCACAAAACAAAGGGGTTAATGTGTTGGATATTGGAGTTAATGTGTTTGATTTAGGAGTTAATGTACTGGATTTAGGAGTTTGTTTTGGATATGGGAGTTAGTGTGTTGGATATGAGAGCTAATGTTTTGGATATGGGAGTTAATGTGTTGGATAGGGGATTATGCGTTTTATTTGATTGTTAATGTGTTGTATAGGGGAGTTATGTGTTTGATATGATAGTTCACGTGCTTGATAGATGAGTTAATGTATTGGACATTAGAGTTAATGTGTTGGATATAATAGCTAATATATTAGGGTTGATACTTGTGTTTGATAGAGAAGTTGATATTTACTTTTCTCGTGAATTTATTTATACGTTATACATTTGGTCACTTTGTAGTGTAATATTTGCCTTTGCTATTAATTAACAGGAAAGATTAACAAAGAACTACAAATAAGTAATAGCATTTGTGTGCGGTAGTTCAAGAAACGACAAAACAGAAAAATGAACATGACTATAAGTACGGTTATCTTTTGTTACTGTACGTTAAGGTTAATCTTACAATTAATAATGAATAACATTAACACTGATTTAGCCTAGAGAATGAAGATTATT
>CM034349.1:142144857-142164968 GCA_019925275.1 Mytilus edulis
TAAGACATAAGGCTTATTCTCAAACAGTATCATCTCCTTACAAAATATCAATCAACAGCACGACCTATACAGCTAATTCTGTCTTGAAGGTATAACCCATACTTCTACAGTAAGAAATAAGGCTTATTCTCAACAGTATCACGAAGTATCTGGCGATAGTGCATTTAACGACATTAAAATACCTTAAATTTACACTAGTATATATTTGGTTTACAGTTTGATTCAGAAGAACACCGGTTTAGCTAAATAATACAATTAATTATGTAATAACTACTACAATTTGATATTAATTAGTATTGTAATTTTCACTGTTAATAATAAACGTTAGATAAGTCATACAAATCTAATCTTGAACTTTATCTAAATTCTTTCTTACTTTTGGGAGCACGTTTTAGAATTCAAATGGGACGTAACTTTGAACTTAACACTGATTATGGCTAACAACGCTGTGAATTTTTTGTAATTTATCCGTTTTTGTTCTGTAGCTATTCACCACTTCAGTTTAATCATGTATATCAATTATATAGTCATTTCATAAAATTTACTGTTTGCAAAAGTATGTATTATTCTAAATTCTAATTAGTATTAAAGGATGTTCTTGTCCCAGGTGGTTAACCCTGACCGTTTTGGTCACGACTTTTTGAAACTTTTGGTCCTGAGTGCTTTTCAGCTTTGTACTTGTTTTGGCTTACAAACTGTTTTCATCTGGGCGTCGCTGGTAAGTCTTGTGAAGATGCGGCGAGTGTCTGGCGTATTAAATTTTTAACAAAGTACCTTTTGTTGGCTATTGATTGTTTGTTTCTCTGTCCTATATTTTCTCCCGTTTATTTGTATTGTAGTCCTGTCTTGTAATTTTGTAATTTTAATATTATAATAAACATTGCCCTTAAAGAGGGAGATTTGCCATGCCACAAAACCAGGTTTAACCCAACATTTTTATCTTAAAATGCCCTGTACCAAGTCAGGGAAATTGCCATTGTTATATTATAGTTCGTTTTAGTGTGTGTTACATTTTAATGTTGTGTTTCTATTGTGTCATAGTTCTCTTATATTTGATGCGTTTCAGTTTGTAACTCGGATTTGCTTTTTCTCGATCGATTTATGAATTTCCAACAGCGGTATACTACTGTAGCCTTTATTCAAAATATGGCAGAGTTTCCCATTTAACGTCTTATGTCCAACAAAACAGTTCTTGAAATATAAATGATTATTTCAGACTTATATTGATTTACTAGATCATGTATATATGTTTGTTTAGCAATCTAAAGGTCTATTAACTGAGTATTCAACTGAACTAATTCAAAAACGAAAAGCAATGGTTCGTTAACAATAAGAAAAAGTGGCACTTTGATTGCACTAATGGAAATAAAATGGGGATTGTGTCAAAGAGGCAACAACCCGACCAAAGGGCAGAAAACAGCCGAAGTCCAACAATGGGTCTTCACTACAGCAGGGAAATCTCGCACCTTGAGGCGTGCTTCAGCTGGCCCCTTAACAAATCGTGTACTAGTTTAATAAAAATGGACGTCACATATAAATGAATTCGAATTAAAAAACAAAACTTACAAGACTAGCAAAGACCAGAGGCTTCTGACTTGCGACAGCCGCAGCGGCGGGATTAAACATGCATTTTTCGTTTACAGTATTTGTATATGCCAATGGTGACCATGGGTACGATTTTTACGAGGGATTGCTGTTACAAGTTCGCCGTGCTGACTGTGATCATACATCTAAAGATGTGTCAGTTGGCACCTTTATGCTTGGTGCTGGAGAAGATTTGCTAACAACGATGTCTTGTACTAATCTGGATGTAAGTGTTCCAAGCCTTTTCACGCGAAGATTTGTTCTTGTATTTATGATATAATAACTTAGAGACTTTCCGTTTAGAACTTTTCTCGGAGTTTGGAATGTTTGTTATTTTACTTGTCTGATAAGACAATGTTGTCAATCTATAATTGAGCCCGTGTAATAATACCTTAAAAAGTAGAAAAATCAAAAGGTTTATATTATTGAAAAAATGTAGATGGGCGTTTTTCAATAAAAACGTATTTTCTTGTCCTAGCCACTTTAAAAAAAATGTGTTTGATCTTTGCAAGTAATTTTTTGTGCAGTCAGTACATTGAATTAGATTTAACATTTTTAAGCAAAGAAACAGTTTATTTTTTAGAGGGATTGATAAGATATTGACTCCTGAATGGTCCAAAACAACCAAAATGGCATGTCCCTAGACCGCCTGTCCAACATTCATACTCTAAAATATCGTAAAAAAATGAAGAAATTAATGTTTTTTTTTACTTTACATAAGTTCTTTAATAATTCAAAGTATGTTCAGAGCCAACATATTCTAATAAACAGCTTTTAATATAGGTTTTTTAATTTCAGAAGGTGTGTCCCCCACAAATTGTCCACTACGAAACGAAGTCATTAGAATTTGCAATAAACAGGTTTATAAAATCAATGTAATTTTTGTTTGCAAGAGATATAAACATTAGGGTCTTACAAAAGAAGTGATGCTTTTATAACGGCAATTAAATTGTTGGTAAGAAAACTTGAGCACATCAAATGGACCAGAGTGATAATGTCCCCTACGAAACGGGTCAAATCTCCTTCAGTATCTGGTTTTAAAATTATGAAAAAAATATCAGTGTACAGCTTGATAAATGCTTTGATGAATACAATCAGTCTTGTTACTATTACAATATAGGGATTGTGGGGAAAAAATAAAGCATGCAAATACGTCCCTTACGAAACGGTCCCCTACGAAACAAGTATGGGAGAAAAACGTTTCGTAGTGGACACTACCACTACCATGGAGTCTTTTTTTAATCTTTTTTCAATTATATTCGTGCAAAACAAATAACAAGGGTTAGTTTCATGTAATTTTTATTATGTTTTTATTAACATATAATAGGGTTGATGTCCACTACGAAACTTTTTGTCCACTACGAAACGGTTTTGTCCACTACGAAACGCATCAAAATGTCCACTACGTAACATGAGTTGAACCTTCATATGTGAAGTACTGTCTAATCTTTATCGATAAAAATGATTTTCTAATTCAGAATTTTTTTATATTTTTCTAGTATTTCAAAGTAAACAAACTGGAATGTCTATAGGAGACATTTAAAATTGCACAAAATATGTGTGTTTAGAAGAAGTTTCGTAGAGGACAAAAGTCCCCTACGAAACAGTACACAAATTATGAAAATAATATCATTTTAAAGAATATTTAAGATTGCACTTTTTGTTTACAAACAGGTCTATTATAGAGGTATTCAAAATAACTCTTGAAATTAAATGTTAGACAAGTTGATTTTCCATTTTTTTTTAGGTCTGAAATGTACGCTTTTATTGAAAAACGCCCAGATACTTAAATATTCAGGTATCTACATTGGTTGAAAATAACTCATCAAAATATGTATGAAGGGTATCTGCACTGCAGAAACAATAGCAGTAAAAACTAAAATAAGATTCTAAGTAGTGCATCTTGGCCACCCGGTAGTATTTCTTCCTTCATCAAGATAAAGACGGAATATTTTGCTAATCTCTTTATGGGACTATTAAAGGGGATAATCGGCTATGTGAATTTGATAAATTTTCCTCTTTCCTGAAGGATGGTTCCTCAGTTTTTTTTTTAATTTTTAGTTATTTAATTCTAAAAAATAAATAAAAAACAAATGCAGCAAAAACAATATTGTCTGAATTTTCGTCTGTTTATATAACAGGACCACGATTCCTAATTGACTATACATAAAATGGAAGGGACGACTATTTTAATTTAATTTGGTCGCCCCTTCTAATAACACACGACACATCCTTCTTTTACAGGATACAGTTGGCCACATGGCACATGCACATATCTACAACAGGACATTTTATTGGAAAGCACCCCCTATGACAGAAGGTCCACTGTTTATCAGGTGATTTGTTTTAATACAACAATGACAGTGTGTAACTAAAGCATGTGTTGCTAATATTGCTTTATTTACATCGCACCAGTCGTGTTTGTAATTATATTAAACATGATTTATGAAAAGTTGTAGGAACATTTCGTTTTACTTTATAACCTAGCAAAATCATCATCAAGAAAAGCCTATCAACAAATTGATAAAAGCTACAGAAGTATACCGCTGTTCAAAAGTCATCCATTCATTATAGAAAACAAATTCGGGTTACCAACCAATACCGAGGGAAACGCATCTCTTATGAGAAGAAAACAACGAAACACCAGAACCACTAAACCACAACAAAACAAACGCCAACATACATAGAAAGGACTACTTTATAACAAAAATTCATATTCCTGACTTAGTACAGGACATTTGAAGGAAAAAATGGTGGATTGAACCTGGTTTTATGGCTAGCCAAATCTTCACCTAAATGGCAATGTTCACAAATATAAACATAATGACAACACTACAATTCTGAAATACAGTATGTAAACAAACTCTAGAACACTCAGCAAAGAGAAATGCACAAATAAATAATATAATAGTACATTATAACATGATTACCGCAGAATAACAACGGACAAAATTAAATGTTAAATGAGCACAAAATATTCTATCTTAATAAACAGTCAATAAATCCTCTATTAAAACAAATACTTATACACCAGTTTTGATAGATAATTATACAACAGTTTTGATTAGCGTTTGAATACCGCAACGTTAAACATTGATTTTGCAGCATTCATAATTTATTTCAAAGTTACTTTGTTACATTGAAAAGATGAACGTGTCTGCCATCCGTAACCATTGAATCAGATATTATAAATTAAGAATACATTTTTATTGATTAAAAATCTAATCCAATACAAAGATAAAGCAAAGCATTTAAGTAGAACAATCTTTGTAAAACAAACGGATATTAAATAAAAAGAATTATAAAATTATTCAACCCATGTCATGTTTTATATTTCTTAAAGCTAGATTTTACTAACCATTTTTGATTAGAATTATATGATATCTTCCCACTTCTTAATTAACAGGAATACATTTATGACTGAATATACGGTTTTTGAAGGGGTTCACCATTAAGATATATGTCAATTTGAGTATACTTGCGTTTCTGCAAGTTTACACTGCAATTGTGCATTACAGATCTGCTCTTAATAAGAACGAACCAGGAAGTCCAGGATAAAATGGCGACAAAAACTGCATTACGGACAATATAATTAACGAATATATGATATAATTAAAGAAAATATGATATAAAAAAGGATATTGAAGTGTTCCATATTTTTTAAATTTATTTACAGGGCAACGATTGCTAGGCGCCAGAGAACGTTTTGGATGAATGTTGTATCAGCATTTATTATGGATCCTGGTAGTTCAGTAACCCCCGAAACATGTACTAAACCACCAACCACTTGTTCAGCTAAAATACATAAAATGTCGATGTTACTTGTACTGGCTATGACTGTTTTCATATTTTTAACATATCATTTAGATTGAATATGATTATTTCATTCAGTCACATTATCAAAATTTTATTCCCGACCTTACATTAATATGATTGATACAATTATTTTTTTCAAAATTTGATTTTTCAAGATTATTTTTTTCTGAAATGACACAATTCAGAGAGTTGGAAAATTGATTTCTGTTATGTATACAGCTCTGAAAGTCAACTGTATTGCGCGAAAATATATCTTTGCAGGTTAAATACTTCGATCGCACTATAGGTATTATACACTAATTTATGATAACTATAATTTTGAAAAAGTATGATAATTAGCCTTTCTTAGAGGAATAGTTATCTTTGTTCGCAATTTTGACCTTGTACACATGTTTGATTATTCATAAACACAATTTCAATTTTGTAAGTATTATTATAAGAATTCTGTAAAAGGTGTTAAATAACGAATAACCTATACATTGTAGTTATCATTATGTTTTTGTTGTTGCTTAAATTGGCTTGAAAACTTTTGGAATGTTTGGTCCTCAATGCTCTTCAACTTTGTTCTTGGTTGGCTTTACAACTATTTTGATCTGAAAGTCACTGATGAAACGCGCGTCTGGCGTATTAAATTATAATCCTGGTACCTTTGATAACTATTATATTGAGTCTCATTCAGCGAAGAATGATTTCTTCAATTATCAGACCAAATGATTGGAATATATGGGTTTTGGTCATATTCGTTATTGATACCTTAGCGGTATATATACAATAACGTATACGATAAGATAGGATAAGATAAGCAAACTTTATTTAGATTCGGCATAAGTTAAAATGTACACCACAAGCTCCAAGGAGATTTTGACCGAATATAAAAACATATCAATAACATAAAAACAGTTTAATTTGATATATAAAAACAACTTGTAATACAAAGTTGAATCTCATATCAGGGCATGCAATGAAAATAAACAACAAATTTAGAATTAAGTAAAACATGCTAGAACAGAGCAAGAATTATCTTCAAGCAGAACAGCGACATTCTAAACCGTTCCAAGACTGAACAAGACTTTTAAAATGTGAAAAACTATTTTCAGTCCTGAAATGGTTTGGAAGGCCGTTCCATTAAGTAACAGCAGCAAATTTGAAAGATTTTTTTTACCGTAACGGACAGACTTTACCTGTGGAACATTCAGAATATCTACATACCTGAAAGAATACCTAGATTTTTTGACACTCACCAAATTTTGTAAACGAAATCTTTAACGATTTTTAAGCCATTGTTTTGATCCGCCTGATCTGCAAGGATGAAACCTTAGCTTTAAGTTAGAGATATACTGGACATTATTTTTTTTTTATTGGACTTACACTTTTTTTAATGATGAATTACTTGGAAGGTATTATGTCATTATACGACTCGTTGTATCAGTGTGGTTTTTTTTTAAATTTTTGACTGTAAAATAACATTTCATTTATATGTAGTGTCATTGTCCTTGTGCTTATTTACAGTGTTAACTAAGTGTTTTTATAGAATTATTAACGATAAGGGAGTATTTATAAGGCATCGATCATTCCTCTTTCGTGGATATTTGAAATGCAATGTTGTGTTTAATTTTCCTATTTTTTACATTGCAAAAAACCTTTTTTTTTGTCTACAGAAATAATTTAAAACATAATGGATTAAACATTTTTTTTTTAGAAAAAAATCCGTTCACTTAAGCTGAATGATCAGTGCCTATGTTGAGGAAATAATGCATTATTATATATCGTATTGTCTTTTATTATCATATCATGTGTTATCATTTTCATTTATACATATTTACAGCGTAACCTTATTGATATTATAACATGGTAAAGGATAGTCGGAATGATAAGGCTTCGTCAATTCTTCCTTTAAAGGAGGCAAGGTTTTCTCTCCCGGGAACAATTTTGTCCATCTTTGTTTGGTTTATGTTGCTCAATCTTTAGTTTTTTATGTTGTATTTTGGAAACTGCTGTCAGTTTATTTGCATTTGTTTTCGTGTTTGCCATGGCATTGCCAATTTTTCTGACTTATGAGTGTAATTATCCTTTTGTTAATTACACCTCCCGCATACAGGAACAAGATTATTTTTGATCACTCAAAATTAAAAAAAAATATGTCTGTACATAAAAAACCATGCCCTCCACGAATGAACGGTAGGTACCCAAGTAAGACAATAAAGCATTGATATTTTTTATCATTATATTTCGTTTTCATATTTCGTGGTATTTGAAAGACCTTAATGTCATAAAATTATTGAAACTAAACATTTTCCTCGCATATATCATCTGCCAATATCTTTTATAGAGTAGATTTTTATTCGCATTACCTATATAAAAAGGTTTATTATGTGAAGGTTATTGTACATGTGAGCACCCCATCGGATAATATTAATCATAACATTACGAAAATGTATAATCGAGAATATATATGACTTAAATGGATACATGCTGGTTTTGCTTTTGGTCTTTGAAAACTAAAAGACTTAAAACAATCAATGAGAAAAAGGTATATTCAAACAGGATGAAGTCAATACAAAATATAATTCAACCCACTTTATCAATTAGTGGCTCAAATGGAAAGCTCCAGTCATATTCCTAATTTGGTACGGACATAAAAAAATAGTGGGTTAAATTTGGTTTTATAGATAGCTTAACCTCTCTCTTGTATTACAATTTTTCCTTTGACACAAATAATGTTGATACATTTTTAACTGATATAATTCAATGAATTAATGTTTTTTTCTTTCTAACATCGTTGTCAATTAATGGAATTTGATGCGATTGTCAGGTTTAATTTAGAAGCAATTGATGCAAGCTATAATTTATTGTAGTTTTAACATTGGTAGGCATTATATTCGTCAATGAGACAACTCTACATCCAAGTAACAATTATAGGTCAAGGTTCGGATTTCAACATGGAGCCTTGGACACACCGAACAGCAAGCTATAAAGCACCCCCCAAAAAATAAATTAATTAATAGTGTAAAAAGTAAAATCACAAAAATACTGAACTCAGAGGAATTTTTTTTTGAGAAAGTCCATAATCACATGTCAAAATCAAATAAAAAAACACATCAAAAACGAATGGACAAGAATTGTCACATTCCTGACTTGGTAAAGGCATTTGCAAATGTAGAAAATGTATTAAAACCTTCCAAACGGGGAAACCAACGCTCCCCTACTAATGCTTTTTTTCTTCTTTTTATAATACTTGAATAACAGTTTTATAATGTGCCCTTACATTAATTGACAATAATCAACATTGGACTAACATAAATGTATTTGTATTGTGAAATTCGGTATCAAACTTTGTACATAACTAAAACTTAAAGTTTTGGTGGAGTTAATGTTTCTCAGTTTTTGGTGGTAGAAGACTTCAAGTCTTCTGAAGGCCTATGGTGCCGACTTTAAAATCATTGAGCCTCCGTATGCCGCATTCGTTTCTGTGTATTACAATTTCATAACAACTTCTGATTCCTGACACAGATGTGTACACATGATTAAGCATCTGCATTATTTAATTTGTAAATTAGGATTGAAAAACAATCACTATCGTAAATATGTTCCCTTTTATTTATGTAAATTATAAGATTTCATCTCATCTACATAAACGTTATTTGTTTACTTGTAACCGGATGTTTTTAATGTAGATATTTGTAGTACGCATGCGTTAAATTGGTATCGGGACAACTCGCCCTGTGTACATGTTCGCCCTTGGTCTGTTCGTCCTGAGTTCTTTCGCCCGTATAGTACGTTCGCCCTGTGTTCATTCTCTTTGCTCTTAACAAGGAGTTTTATAATACGTCCTTGCATTTATTAAAAAAATAATAATATTAAGGGTATCGTTAATAAACTCTAAAATCCGATTTAGTGAAAATCATCTGTTCCTTATTTTGTTCCCAAGGTGATCAGCCAATCAAATTCTGTGTTTCTCATGATCAATTAATAAGCCAATCAAAAACGTTTTCTCTGAAGATTATTCTTACATGCTAGATTTTGAACTTGTGTTGTTTTCATCTAGTCGGTGAAAATGGTGAACATGGCATTTGAATTTTCATCTGCAAGCAGGTTCTTACACAGCTTAAGGATAAAAGCATGGCTGATTGACAAAATTTAAGGATGCAGTACTACCATAAAGATAATAAAAGTATTTTATTTTCACTAATTTATTAGCATAATACTTGTTGTAACATATTTTATTTTAGTATTCAATTAAATCATTTAAAAGACAATGTACTATTTTTTCTCTCACAAAGACCAACAAACAGGTTGGGACACCCCTCCCCCATTATGAATGCTGTCCCTTAAATAAGGGACTGTCCCTAAAACAAGGTGTCATTTCACTGTTGATAAAAAAAGATAGAAATTTTTAAGATTTTTAACTCAAAAGTGGGAAAATTCATTATAATTGGTACATATTTTCTAAATGAGGGGTCAAATTAATAAAGAAGATATAAGTCTAGAAACATTACAAAATTCTTTTGACATGTTTTGACCATTTAATACTTGATAGATGCATAGGGGAAAATTTTCATCAAATAATATGAATAGAATGGTGCTCATTTTTTACAGTGGGTTGTAATGTTCTTCCAATGAGGATTACCCCTCATTTGGAGTGTTGTTCCCAACCTGTTAAAGGTTAATCTTTGTGCATAATTCAAAATTGGACATTTCAACAAGTATCTAATATTCTTACACAAGAAAATAAACCCTCGTCTGCTAGCTACATGTTCATCTTTTCTACCGATTTAATAACTAGAATCATGCAAACAGACTTAAGAAAAAGGCATGAAAGTTCATCATACAAATATGACACTTTTTCTAGACAATCCAGATCGTGGTAAATACTTCGCTAAAAATTGTAACCCTTAAAATTGTTGTCGCGCACTAAAAAAAGCCATGGGAACTTTCAAAAGTTGGAGGGTATGTTACAAGCCTTACTATTTTTATGCCCCATTTATGGGCATTATGTTTTTTGGTCTATCCGTCCATCCTGCTTCAGGTTAAAGTTTATGGTCGAGGTAGTTTTTGATGAAGTTGAAATCCAATCAACTTGAAACTAAGTACACATGTGTTCCTTATGATATGATCTTTCTAATTTTACTGCCAAATTAAAGATTTTACTTAATTTCCACAGTCCACTGAACATAGAAAATGATTGTACGGATGGGAAATCCATGTACTTATGACACATTCTTGTTTGAAGAAAAAAAACCGTCATAACAATAATGGAACAAAGCAGGCTGGGTTAGTGGGGCTGCTTTTATGGTAATTCAGGTTACCTTTTATTCACCTTCTTCCACCACAGAGCTATCAGCTCTTTGATTAATGTTTTGTTCCTTAAATCATTTCAATTATTTTGCCATGATATTGTTTGATTTTAATGTACTTTATTCGAACTCCCCAAATATTTTCTCTCTCTTTTCGTTCACTTACTTAAAATGTATCTTAACAAGTTATATTCCTGTTGTGAAATTATACATCAAACATATCAGTGTCCTGATTATTGACCTGTTTGTACAAACTTGGTGGTCAAATATTTTGTTACAGGTATTATTTGATCAAACTATGTGTAAAGGATACTTGTAAATGTAAACTACAATGCCATGAAAAGATATTTGAATTTATATCTCAGCCATTCTAATAACATTTTCAAATACATTTGTATAGTTATTTGGTTTTATGATTGTAGCGGTTTACTTTATTCAAATTGAATCTGTATATACAATATTGACAAATATTAAGCTAATGATAGAAAATATACACTTATAGAAAAAGGGGAAATCACAAAAATACTGAACTCTGGTGAAAATTCAAAGCGGAAAGTCCCTAATTATATGGCAAAATCAAATGAAAAAACAAAGTAAACGAATGAACAACAACTGTCATATTCCTGACTTGTTACAGGCATTTTCAAATGTAGAAAATAATGAATTGAACCTGGTTTTATAGCGCTAAACTACTCACTAGTATGGCAGTTGCATCAAATTCCATCATATTTACAACGATACGTGAACAAAACAGACATATCTCGAAGAGCTAGGTTTACCGAACCTTTCAGCTGTTCGGCGCAAATACATACAAGTTTTCACTTGTGAGCATTTACAATGTTATTTTATGTAGAATTTAAACTTCAAAGAGACATCTTTCTTTTAAAAGTAATTGACCAATATTGTTTTTTTAAGTGTTCGGAAGATTTCTGATTTAATCATGAAAAATCTAACAAAATTGTATACACATGCAAGAAAAATTTTGGGAGATACATTCATTTTCTGCATAATTGCCTGACGGGTCCAACCTGTTGAACATGATCCTTCAAGAGAACATGAGATGGTCCTTGGGTTTAGTGAGATAAGTGTTCCTCAGTCTAGTTTTCCATTTTGTGCTTTAAAAACTGTTATCTTTTGGTCGTTTTCGATTCATACAATAACGCTGCCTATTTATTTTCGATTCATACAATAACGATGCCCGTTTATTTTCGATTCATACAATAACGTTGCCTGTTTATTTTCGATTCATACAATAATGCTGCCCTTTTATTTTCGATTCATACAATAACGTTGTCTCTTTATTTTCGATTCTTACAATAACGCTGCCCGTTTATTTTCGATTCATACAATAACGCTGCCCGTTTATTTTCGATTCATACAATAACGCTGCCCATTTATTTTCGATTCATACAATAACGTTGCCTGTTTATTTTCGATTCATACAATAATGCTGCCCTTTTATTTTCGATTCATACAATAACGCTGCCCGTTTATGTTCGATTCATACAATAACGCTGCCCGTTTATTTTCGATTCATACAATAACGCTGCCCGTTTATTTTCGATTCATACAATAACGCTGCCTGTTTATTTTCGATTCATACAATAACGCTGCCCGTTTATTTACGATTTATACAACAACGCTGCCAGTTTATTTTCGATTCATACAATAACGCTGCCCGTTTATTTTCGATTCATACAATAACACTGCCTGTTTATTTTCGATTCATACAATAACGCTGCCCGTTTATTTTCGATTCATACAATAACGCTGCCCGTTTATTTTCGATTCATACAATGACGTTGCCTGTTTATTTTCGATTCATACAATAACGCTGCCCTTTTATTTTCGATTCATACAATAACGTTGCCTGTTTATTTTCGATTCATACAATAACGCTGCCCTTTTATTTTCGATTCATACAATAACGTTGCCTGTTTATTTTCGATTCATACAATAACGTTGCCTGTTTATTTTCGATTCATACAATAACGTTGCCTGTTTATTTTCGATTCATACAATAACATTGCCTGTTTATTTTCGATTCTTATAATAACGCTGCCCGTTTATTTTCGATTCATACAATAACGCTGCCCGTTTATTTTCGATTCATACAATAACGCTGCCCGTTTATTTTCGATTCATACAATAACACTGCCTGTTTATTTTTGACTTATTAGCTTGAATATTCTTTTAGTATATTTCGCTTTTTTTTCGAAATTTGGTCTAATTAAAAAAAAAAATCCACTTGTTGTGAAAAGTAAAATAGCTAAAAAATACCAAACTCCAAGAAAAATTCAATACGGAGAATCCCTTATCAAACAGCAAAATAAAAAAAATATCAGCTGTAACTACACCTTATGTAAGAACTCTGGGGGATTGATTGGTTGAAAGCCAGTGTATTTTTCACCAATTTACTGTTTTCAAATGAATATCGTTCATTTTTTAACGCCGCCGGGGTATTTGCAAAAAGGATATGCCTTTTTTACCCTCTCTTCCGTGGTATTTGCCAAAAAATACTCTATCCGACTGGACGATTGTAACGTCACGATCATCAAGGTTTTTGAACATTAACATTCGGTGTAATTAAACAGATATAGCATGTTCTTGAGGGGTACTTGCGAAACATACCAGTCTTGAGAAAGAGTTTCCCTCGCCTTACGGCTCGCGACATTTAACATTCTCTTGACTGATATTTTTCGCAAATATCCCTCCTTAACATGATTTATCTGTTTACAAGCTCCGTATTACCGAATGAGTTGGGAAATGTATATACCATATATGCAGGTGAAGTTGGTATATTGCTGCTTATAGGTGGGGCGGATAATTTATAGTTTTAAAATCACAATCGTTTCCTCGTTTGTCATAGACTCTGACCCAAAGAGCCGGGAAGAATAGACTCTGACCCAAAGAGCCGTGAAGAAGCAAAAAGATTAATTAGGTTTAATGCTTTATATCATATAAATATGTTAAGATGTTTCTTTATGTTTTGCGTTTTAGATACTTTTGTCTTACTCTGACTCGTATTCAGACTCGGAGTCAGAGTCCTTCAATTATTGTAAATCTCTATTAGAATATCCATCTAATTAACATTGTGTTAATCTCTATTAGAATATCCATCTAATTAACATTGTGTTTATCTCTATTAGAATATCCATCTAATTAACATTGTGTTTATCTCTATTAGAATATCCATCTAATTAACATTGTGTTTATCTCTATTAGAATATCCATCTAATTAACATTGTGTTTATCTCTATTAGAATATCCATCTAATTAACATTGTGTTTATCTCTATTAGAATATCCATCTAATTAACATTGTGTTTATCTCTATTAGAATATCCATCTAATTAACATTGTGTTTATCTCTATTAGAATATCCATCTAATTAACATTGTGTTTATCTCTATTAGAATATCCATCTAATTAACATTGTGTTTATCTCTATTAGAATATTCATCTAATTAACATTGTGTTATTACGTTTTTAGTTCTTGTATTTTTGTTTCTCACTTTGATGTTTGTCTGTATTATACATGACGTTAGGATATTTGAACGTCTGTATATGAAATCTTACCATACTGATGGGTGTTTATAGAAGACATTATCAAATAAAAGCATACTAGTAATGATTTATTTTGAACATCATTTACATTTATTACATACAGTAAATATGGCCTGCCATATAGTTAAATCACAACCTATACATATAACAATTGTGTATACAAAAGTATTGTTCAAATAGGCTGTAATGAAGTCTACGGGGGATAACTCTAAATCCTCTTTATTTGTGTTTTACAACCTTTATATTGATATGATCGAACTGATACACTAACACACCCTTTTCAAATTTGTTTTCTATTCAAAAAGTGCGAACCGAGCCCTAAGAAGACGCATATTAAGACGTGCTGAAAATTTAATGTCAAGTCTAATTTGTTCGTTCAATTTTCATCGCTTAAATAATTATCGTATTCTCACCCATTTGTACATGAGTTCTTGAAACACTCGTCAATTGTGCTTTGAATTAAGATAAAAAAAGGTAAGGAGAAAGATTCAATGATATTTTTAAACAATTGTACTAAATATGAAAGTTATAACTGAAGTAAACAGATTGCTTCTATTGTGTGTGCATTATAAAGGTACTAACAACGGTGCTAGATAAAGTGTCCATTTTGACAAAATGATCATTTAAAGTGAATTTGTTAAAACGTACAAAAATGAATTACATACATGAGAGAACTTTTCTATGTAAAATGCGCCGACACAAAAACCAAAACCACTTTAACTGGTCTAGTATTTATTTTGTTAAATAAAGAGTATTGATTTTTGTTAGTGCATATTACCGCATGTTATTTTAGGAACATTCAAATCAATCATGTTATCAGAGTATGCGTTTATCAATATTCTGTATTAATGTAAATCAATATTATACTCTATTTATATTCATTAGCATATTGTCTATTACTCTATGGAATATATGTTAGTTATGAAATTTATACGAAAACTTAAAAAATCTAAGTCAAATTGCTTTAAGTTCAAAACATAAATATTTAAAGTCACAGTTCACAAGAATTGATTGATTATTAATTTGCTTTACGCCACCTATGCACAAAACGGCTATATCGTAGCGAGAGTAACGATTACAACAAATAGATTATAGAATATATGTTAGGTGCCATTGTTAAAATGTGAAGAAATATATTAACGTTACATCCATGTAGTTCTGGTGATTGAACTGACATTACATAATTTGTCTTTAATTCTCAATTCAAAGGTGAAGCATTACATTTTATTGTTAGTGTTTAAATCTATCAGAGAAACTCAACAATAGAACAATATGATCTAAAATTTGGATTGGATAAAACGGAACAAAATTCAATTTGTGATTCAATATAAAAACCTCAAAATGCAGATCAATACAAAACAAAATAAAAATATATATTGCCTTATTCTAACCGTTCAAAATTGTTGAAAATGGTACTTTGAGTACATGATACACCTAATTTCATAAATATAAATACTCTATCGTATAGTACTGTAGTCTAGGAGAAATCTTTTTCAATTAAAAGTTCTTCTTTATCCTATTTTCTGTCAATAGTGTATTGACAACAAGTAATGAGGTGATAAAATAATTTGGTCTGGACCGGCTGTCTTGTGTGGCTTTAGAAATTTTATCATTTTCAGTATTCCATTATAGGTTATGTTTACGTCTGGCATAGATGGATAATTTTTAGGATAAGCTCCACATCTCTCTTGGAATTCCTGATCAGAAAAAGCAGACTGGAACTGTCGGTTTTATCCAAAAGATATAAATGTTGCAGACCATTTTTTACAGTGGCGATACTTCATTTCCGCACTTCCTTTGTGCTTTATAAATGTCGAGAATGTCTTCATACAGTCACAATTTTCAAGGATGGTATTTTCTGGTGGGTTTATAATGGATTCCACATACTTCCAGTATGACCTCCTCATGCCTTGTACCTGACACTCGATGGTTTTGTATTTCTCAGTGTCACTTTTGTCGTGAGATTTATTCTTTGTCTTATATAGCCGATCTCTCTTTTTAGATGGGTCGTTCGAGATCTCTGGATATCCATGGTGGAATTCCTTGGTTCTTGCCTGTTTGTGAGGGATATTCGAATTGACATTTTTTTCTAAACTTTTTTAAAATACTATCCATATGTTGTTGATGTTACTATTGCTGGTTGTCCATATCAATGATAATTCATGTCACCACAGAAGTACTGACTACTAGGCTGGTGATACCCTCGGTGAATAAAAACTCCACCAGTAGTGGCATCGCCCCAATGGTTGTAAATACAATCATCATAGATACCAGGATTGAAATTTTAAATTTGCGCCAGACGCGTGCTTCGTCTACAAAAAACTAAACAGTGGCCCTCAAATAAAAATAAAGTCAAAAAGGCAAATGAAGAACAAAGTTGAAGATCATTGAGGACCAAAATTCCTAAAAGTTTTGCCAAATACATCTAAGGTAATCTATCTCTTATGTAGAATATCCTTAAAATTTCAAAGATTCAAAGTTTTGTAAACCATTAATTTATAATTATGACCATATCAATGAAAAATCATGTCACCCTCAATGGAATAAAAACCCCAACAGCAGTGGCATCGACCCAGTGGTTGTCAATAAATTCATCATAGATACCAGGATTGAAATTGTAAATTTACGCCAGACACGCGTTTCGTTTACAAAAGACTCATCGGTGACGCTCGAATCAAAATAAGTAAAAAAGGCTAAATTAAGTACAAAATTGAATATGTGTGTTTTTATTTTTGCCTTTGATCTTAATCAAAGGAAGGATTAGCAAAGAACTTCAAATTAGAAATAACGTTTGTTTGCGGTAGTTCAAGAAACGATAGAAACATGTATATGACTATAAGTTTTATTATATTTATACAGAAGGCCTAGGTGTAGTTGTACGTTAAGGTTAATCTTAACATAAACACTGATTTAGCCTAGAGAACAATATAGATCATTGATAATGTAGCGCCTATTGAACGATGTATGAATTTCATTTTTTTTTATTCATTTGACGTTGAGCTTGGTAGTCTGTACAGACTTTTTAAGATACATTTATATGGGGGACAGGTAAGCGTGAACACGATTAAAAAAAGTATTTAACGATGTGCAACAGAACAAGGCATGTCAGACGAAAAAAACCTTATTGAATCGTTAGCAAAAAGCACATATGTTAATGACTAATTATATAAGGGATACAAGTTTTTTTTCACAAAAAGTCAGGTAAGAACCATTTTTTAAAAATAAAGGATTACTAGATGTATATAAACTGATTATGTTTATTATTATTATATGGATGTCGATTTGTTTTTAAGAGCTAAGTGCAGCTTCAATATTTATTGTTTATTAGGATCATCAGTTGGTTTATTATTGTTAAGATAAAAGAGGGACGAAAGATACCAAAGGGACAGTCAAACTCATAAATCTAAAACAAACTGACAACGCCATGGCTAAAAATGAAAAAGACAAACAAAAAAACAATAGTACACATGACACAACATAGAAAACTAAAGAATAAACAACACGAACCCCACCAAAAACTAGGGGTGATCTCAGGTGCTTCGGAAGGGTAAGCAGATCCTGCTCCACGTGTGGCACCCGTGATCTGTACATGTATTAATGATAAATCATTAATACATGTACAGATGTTATTTCGTCTCTTTGAGGTCTTTTGACATTTTGTATTTCAAGTATGATATTTTGTACTTTTAGTAGTTTTTGAATATTTGTTTAGAGTTGTCTTCTAATACCTTATTATACCTTAATGTGTGTGTTTTTATAATGTAAATGCATTTAAGTATTCGACTGCAGAGTAAGTCAGTCAGTGCATTTTTTTTTTACAATACTTGAAATACAAAAAATAAAGTGCATTATTTAAGTGGAAATTTACTAGTCTAAGAGACGTTTAAAATTGGTGTAGCTTTCTTGTTAATCAACAAGCCTTAACCGTAGATATTTCCTATAACAACAATATTGTAAATAGGTTTAATAAAATCAACGGTACCAATTTTGTTGCACAGGTTTTACTTCTGACAGATACTAATCGAATAAATGTTTATTCCGGATATATTTTACATTATGACGTTGGTGACACCACCGGTTTTCTGACGATCAGAAAACCGGTGGTGTCACCAACGTCATAATGTAAAATATATCCGGAATAAACATTTATTCGATTAGTATCTGTCAGAAGTAAAACCTGTTGGAGCGGAAACTGCGCAGGTGAATAAGGATTTATATATATACTTAACTTAGTGCTAACATTGTCTGGTTTTCTCTAACTGTAAATTGATAAAAAAAAAAAGGTAAGTCTGCTTAGCTTTGATAAGTACAGATTGAAGGACATCAGCCTATCATTTTCAGAATTTGTATTGGTCTGTACTGTTTATTATTTGCCATGTTGTAAATATGTTTTCGTTGCTATAGCATATATATCTGCTTTTTGCTATAAAGTATTCATTCATTAAATTTATATCCCTAACCCTATTCCAGATAATCTTGATGTATGTAGAAAGTATTTTTCAATTATTGCATTTGTATAGATCACCAATTATTCAATAGGAAGTCTTCCAACATGTCCAAAGCTTCATATTATTAGGACTAAACTTAACCCTAGCAATGATTCTGACTTAAGATTGTTGTACATAAAAAGCGTCATATTATTAGAACTAAACTTAACCCTAGCAATGAAAATGATTATAGATTGTTGTTCATACTAAGCGTCATATTATTAGGACTAAACCTAACCCAAGCAATGATTCTGACTTAAGATTGTTGTTCATACAAAGCTTCATAATATCAGAACTAAATTTAACCCTAGCAATAATAATGATTATAGATTGTTGTTCATACAAAGCTTCATATTATTAGAACTAAACTTAACCCTAGCAATGAAAAATGATTATAGATTGTTGTTCATACAAAGCGTCATATTATTAGGACTAAACCTAACACTAGCAATGATTCTGACTTAAGATTGTTGTTCATACAAAGCTTCATATTATTAGAACTAAACATAACCCTAGCAATGATTCTGACTTAAGATTGTTGTTCATACAAAGCGTCATATTATTAGGACTAACCCTAACCCTAGCAATGATTCTGATTTAAGGTTGTTGTTTTAAAAGCGTCATATTATTAGAACTAAACCTAACCCTTGCAATGATTCTGATTTAAGATTGTTGTTTATACAAAGCGTCATATCATTAGAACTAAACTTAACCCTAGCAATGAAAATGATTGATTTTAGATTGTTGTTTTAAAAGCGTCATATTATTAGAACTAAACCTAACCCTAGCAATGATTCTGATTTAAGATTGTTGTTTATACAAAGCGTTATATTATTAGAACTAAACTTAACCCTAGCAATGAAATTGATTTAAGATTGTTGTTCATACAAAGCGTCATATTATTAGAACTAAAACTACCCCTAGCAATGATTCTGATTTTAGATTGTTGTTCATACAAAGCGACATATGATTAGGACTAAACCTAACCCTAGCAATGAGAATGATTTAGGATTGTTGTTCATGCAAAGCGTCATATTATTAGGACTAAACCTAACCCTAGCAATGATAATGATTTTAGAATGTTGTTCATACAAAGCGTCATATTCTCAGGACTAAACCTAACCCTAGCAATGATTACGGTTCATATTTCTATTAATTTCAGAGATTATATTTCAAAGTAATTGAATAAGTGTTAACACAAAACATAGAATATTTAACAATATTAACTTAGTGGACATTTGTTCTAAATCTTAACATCACCGTCCTTTTGTCTCATCGAAAGTCGTCTTTTGACAATCATCTTACCTTTCCTTATTTTAAAATGTCGTAATAAATAGTGAAAAAAGAAATATTGGAGTTTTTAA
>CM034349.1:142170214-142238609 GCA_019925275.1 Mytilus edulis
TTAATTTTCCTCTTAATTTGCCATCGAACAATTTTTTTTGCCTTCAATTAAAAAGAAAATGAATTAAACATTTGTAGATGTTTTTTTAAATCCATCCTCCTAAAGCTGAATGGTCAGTGCCTATGTGAAGGAAATTATATATTATTATATATCGTATTATCATTTATTATCATCTCATGTATTGTCATTTTCATTTTCAGTAATGCATATTTACAGCGTAATAGTTATTATAACATGGTAAAGAATAGTCGGAAAATTAAGGCCTCGACAATTCCCCCTTTAAAAGGGGCAAGGTTTTTCTTTCCCGGGAACAATTTTATTCATCTTTAATAGAAAAATTATTTTCCAAAGCATACATCACTGGTTTTGGTGGGATACGTGCTCAATCTTTAGTTTTTTATGTTATGTTTTGTAAACTGTTGTCTATCTTTCCATTGTTTTTTTTTGCCTTGGCATTGCCAATTTATTTTGACTTATGAGTTTGATTATCCTTTTGGTAATTACGCCTACAGGAATATTTTTTGAACACTCTCTTATAAATAGAAACAAAATCGAACAATGTCTTTACATAAAACACCATGCCTCCGCGAATGAACGGTCGGTGCCTAAGTAAGGAAATTATGAATTGGTGTTTTTTATCATTATATCTCGTTCTTATGTGTTTTGGTATTAAATAGACTTTTAATGCTTTAAAAATGTTGAAACTTAACATTTTACTCGCGCTTACCATCTGCCAATATCTAATATAGAGGAGAGTTTTATTAGCAATAAATATATTAAAAAAGTTTACCGTGTGAAGGTTACTTAGTATTGTACATGTAAGCAACCCATCGGGCAAAGTTAATTATAAAATTATGGAAATGTATAATTGAGAATGCGACTCAAATGCATACGTGCTGGTATTGCTGATGGTCTATGAAAGCTAGGAGGCACAGAACAATCAGGAAAAAAAGGGTGTATTCAAAAGGGGGAGGCCCGTAAAAACTAACAAATAATTCAAACGTTATACTATATCATCCAATGGAACAAATGGAAAACAACTGTCATATTTCTGACTTGGTATAGGAATTTGCCGTAGAAAATGGTGGGTAAAACCCGGTTTTATAGATAGCTAAACCTTTCACTTGTATGACAGTTATAATTTCGTTATATTGACAAATATAATCTTGTAAATACTAAGTACTTTTCTAAAATCATACTTAACTATGAAGTTACCAAAGACAAAATTTTGATTTAACACTTAGAAGATAAAAACAACATCATGATTAAAAACAAAATAAATAAAAGACGCACATTATCCAAATAAATGCTACAAAGAAGAAAAAGATCGAACAACACACATCATCAGTTGATACATTTCAACTGATATATGTTGAACATTTCCTTTCTGATATTTTAAGTCTTTGAGATAACAAAGTCCTTTAAATTAGAAAACAGTATTAAAAAGACATGCTCACAATTTTCAATATTTTAACTAAAATTGTCTTTTTGTAAAAGAAAGACTATAAAATACGGATAATTGTTGCAACATGATGAAAGCCTAGACTGTGAATATTAGAAACAAGAAGATGTGGTATGATTGCCATTCAGACAGTTCTCCAGCATATGACGAAAATGACGCAGAAGTTGGCAACTATAGGTCGCCGTACGGTCATTTACAGTTAACGAAACTCATACTGCATTGCAACTTATAAAAGGCCCCGAAATGACAAATGTAAAACAATTCAAACGAAAAATTAACCGCCTGATTTATGTACAAAACGATTAACAAACACAAATATAATAAACAGCAAAAAAACAACCACTGAATTACAGGCTCTTGACTTTGAGTAGGCACATACAAAATGTGGCGGGGTTAACTACATTGTAGTTAGATGACGCCAAACCCTCCCCTAATCTGACAAAGTAGTGCATTATCACAATACAAGAACAAAATGTGCAATACAATACAAGTAAAACAAATATGTTAAATAGCAAGAAACGACAACCACTAAATTACAGGCAACTGACTAGGGACAGGCCATTATGTGGTTGATTGAGCATGTTTGTGGGTGCCCCACTTTCTAAAAAAACCTGCGAAGTTGTGTAACAGTACAACATAAGAAAATATTGAAAATGATTTAGCTCATAAGGACTATACAAAGCACAAACAGAACTAACTAAAATACTGAAGACACAAAGTACACATCTGAGCGTACTCGGAGTTGCTGCAGCTAGTTCAAATCCAATAACAACTTGTACACACAAATCCTGTATCCATTAAAGACTAAAATATCAATCATTCAATATGTTTAGTTTTAAGACGTATCTAACAATCAGAGAGAAAAAAGATCTTAGTGAATGGTGAAATTTTTCAGTTTTGAAAAAGTGATAAATACACGTGGATCATTGTTTACATATTACTCGGAAGAAACTATTCCGAGTATATTGTTTTTTTATTTTGATTGGTTAGCATGTTACCTTTATACAGGACGCTCATAATTATTTCTTTGTTTTGGGATCACGACACATTTTTAATGTATTGTTGAGAAATCAGTGATTTACCCACCCACAGATTACAACTGTGTTAATCTTTATTTTATGTTTACAAAGTAGTGCTTATTTAGCTTAAATTCTTTATCCTGTTCTGTGTAATATATTTGTTTGTATGTCTTGTTACTATACATTTTGCAATAATAACATTATGTAACTTTAATTTCGTTTGTGAGAAGCCTGGTTATTCGAAAATGTGAGCATACCCACGATAGAGTTTTCTTATCTCTACATGTCTTCTTTGATTTTGTTTAATGAAGTTTCTATATAAACTCGTCAAAAATACCAGGATTGATATTTTGTATGCCAGACGCGTTTCTGTCTTATTCGTTCTTTAGTTGCATGCTTCTTAATCTTGCATGAGTGTTGTGATATTGTCAAAATACATTTCACCCTGAACCAACTTTCATTTTTTTTTTAAATAAATAAGGCCGTTAGTTTTCTCGTTTGAATTGTTTTACACTGTCTTATCGGGGCCTATTATAGCTGACTATGCGGTATGGGCTTTGCTCATTATTGAAGGCCGTACGGTGACCTATAGTTGTTAATGTCTGTGTCATTTTTGGTCTTTGTTGATAGTTGTCTCATTGTCAATCATACCACATCTTCTTTTTTATATTTGTTCTGATATTTCTTATGTTGTTTTCCAAAAAGTTCCAGTTGATGCTGTAGGTAAATGCAATTACATCATTTCTATCAACTACCACTACTTAAATTGAAATAGGCTCAGAAAAAGGAATAAGAATTCCCTGATTTGGTACTGGATTTATCATTGAAAGTGTACACATGTTCCCTTCGAATGGTTTTTAATTATACTTAAAAAACAAACTTATAATGTGCACTGACATTAATTGAAAGTAATCAAAATCGGAATAATCTTACCTTTGTTATTCTTGTATGTTCTGGAACTTATTCATCATTTATTCTTCATTTGATCATCATTTTATATTGTTAACGTTTCATTGCGTACATCGCTTTATGTGCGCCAGTTTTCGGAGTTTTATACAGGACAGTGTAGGAATCCGCGTTACTTTCCCCTCTCTTCTAATGACGTAAACTGCTCAGCGAGTCGTGTGCACAACTGCAAAGAAAATTCAGCGGACACGTTGTCCAAAAGAACAATTCGTGGCTAACCACAGCGTGAGTTACCTTTAAAACATTACAAATTATGTCTTAACATTAGCGATGAACTGTTTTAATATATTTCCCTATGTTATAAAGAAACTATGAACATTTTACAGTTCAAACTGTTCGTATCTGCGATTACACGATTTAATTCAAGACAGAACCCGACGTGTGCAAGAATATTCATCTATTCATAATTATAAAGAACTTTAACAGCTTTATATATCTACGAACTGTTTATCCGTATTTTTAATGGACTTTAATTATCATTGAACACATTGTAAAATTGTATTTATATTTGTATTTTCAGTTTTTCACCATTTGGATTGGTAGTGAAATAAAAGTCAGCTCCTGATTGTTTTATCTTTACTTAAACCGAGTCGTCTTGGTTACACTCACTGGTCAGGCCAGTACATTGTATTTTAATTTTTTTTAGTTCATTTATATTAGTGGAGTGACAAATCGGGAAAAGTCGCTTATTTAAAGAGTTAGGGCAGACCGAAATACCTCACGGCTGAAAATTAGCATGAAGATAACGTAAACATTATAATTTAATTTAAGCCCTGTCGTAGAGTTTTCCCGAGGTGCAGTTTTTTGTAAAACCGCGTTAAAATTGGGATTTTCGGATTTTTTTTCTTTTTCATTTTCAAACACGGGAACGCTTATAATAAATTCCCGAATAACGATATCATCAAAAAATTGGTATCAGATGAAAGAGTGATGTATCAGCTTTTATTTGACATCAAACTTTAATATCATATGAGCATTTAAATTGAGTGAATTGGACGATTTTCAAATGTATGTAACATTTTTTTCAATCTTATTGTATAGCAATATAATATTTCCCACAGAAAGTAACCAAAAGTTAGAGTGCAATAAATTCCAATATTGCACTAGTGCAATAAATCTTCAAATTCATGACGTCATCAACGTCAAAATCTTAGTATAAACCAATGTTTACTTCAAAATATTATATTGCTATACAATAAAAGGGTTATTGCATGAATATTTGGGAATATTGTCCCTCGTAGAACATATATTGCACTCGCAAGCTCGTGCAATATAAAATTCTACTCGGGACAATGTTCCCCAATATTCATGCAATAACCCTATATTACCGTCTGTCAAAGTATATTACATTTCTTATATATATCACCAATAGTAAATTTTCACACAAAAAAGTGGAACAACCAATACTTAAGAAGTTTTGATATATAAAAGTTTGATAGAAAATACAAATCAACTTTTACAAGCATTTTTATAAAACTCATCACATAGTAGTATTACTACTCAATTTTCACCCCAATAAGTCATGTAACGTTCCCCTTTCTTATTTTCCCATGTCATATGAAATGCAATGAATTTAATATGCATTTTCTTAAGTTTTATAAAAAAGAATATATATTTGTATCAATAGTTGTGTCTATGTGCTTGAATAAATACAGATGCTACGGTTTATTTCCCAAACTGAGTGATGAATCAGGTGTAGAAAAATATGAAATAATTTTACATACAGATGAAAATGAATTTTTGAGAATTTTTTTTTAATGTTGTATTCACTGCACCATAAAAGACCTAAAAGTACTAGTGGCCTTAGGTTTTGAAAAATAGCAAAAAAAGTAAACGGTCATGATACATATTCAAATTCATTTCTGAATAGTAAAATGAAAGTACTTCAGTTAACTGTCAAATTCAATGTAGATTTTTTTGCAGTGTTAGAAAGTGGTGAAAATTCTAAAAAGGCTATCAATATCCCTTATGGGCCAGGAAATACTACCGTGCCACCTTTAATAACCTTTTAGGTGCTTTTACTCTTGTTTTTCGAAAAGACTAATTTTAAACCACATTTGAACAACTCCGAAAAAAATCCGGAAAATTATTGTCAGTGCTAATTCCATTTAATAAGATCGAGTAAAGTAGCTTAGATCGTGTTATTTTGCCTTTACATGTCAAAGAAGAAAAACATTTTTATACATTTGAATTAGTGGGGGAAAACATGCGTGTAACGATGAATCATCTTTGAATTCGTTTAAACACGCTTCATTACATTATCACGATTACCATGATTGGTAAACAATGTATTTTCTGGAGGCAAAAGTCATACAAGCTAAGCAATTAAGGCATGTTTAGTCATTTGAGAGTGCCGATATTTTTTTAAATGACGCAAATTATCAGACAGGCCATCCAGTGGTGAGTTTACTCTTCATAAATAGCTTCAAGGAGAAGCCGCTTCAACATTCAGCATGCCCTGTTAACTACTTGATGAAATTAAAAATAATTTGCTTCTGATGCTTCAAATAATCGGGACATGATGTGGCTTTTCAAGTACTAAAAGAAAGTCTACATGATGATCTATTTGCAAAAGAAAGAAAAAAACTGTTCGTTGTCGTAAAGTTTGCACGTTACATTTGTTTACAGATATTGCATTTTGCGAAAAAAAATTTGTGAAAAGTTGTTTACGATCGTCGAAATTTCAAATTATTTCTATCTTTACAATGTATCAGTATTCCAAACTCTCTGATTAATATTTTGCCTGGTTAGTAGATGACAATTATTTTCAAATGGATAATGATTACAATGCAGACAATTATTTTCAAATGGATAATGATTACAATGCAGTATGTGGTATGCGGTGCATTACGTTTGCGCGCATTACCATTACATTTGCGCGCAAAAATCATTACGTTTGCGCGCACATTATGATTACAATTGCGCGCATTTTTTTGACAGGTAAACTCAGGTAAAATACAGGTAATAATACTTATTTATTTATAAATGGTTCAATTATTTACAAGTACAAATGTATAAGTACTCATTCCGTTAGTCTTGGTCCCCTACTCACCCACGATGAGGTGGAAGTGGGATTTCCAGCAAGATAAGTCCGTTTTATTATGCACAAGCACTAAATCCTAGAAATATGAACAGATAAAAATGTTAAAATGCTAAAACATAGCTAATCATAAAGGTAAAAGTATTGATAATTTCATTACTTTACATGTAGGTACGTGTCGATTGCCAATTAGACAAACCTCCACAACAGACCAACTATTACAAATACATTATAACTATAGGTCACCGTACGGCATTCAACAATAAGCAAAGCCCTTATCGCATTGTTAGCAATAAAGGACCCGAATGGACAAATGTAAAACAATTCAAACGAGAAAAACAATGGCATAATCAATGTACTAAATAATAAACGAACAACAAAAATGTAACAGCAACATATGACAACAACTGATTAAGAGGCTTCTGACTTAGGACAGCCACATACAGAATGTGGCGAGGTTAAAGATATCAGTGAGAGTCCAACCCTTCCCTCAGACAATGGTGTATATAAAACAAAAGACGTGGTATGATTGCCAATGGAACAACTCTGCACAAGAGACCAAAATGACACAGATATTTACAGGTATAGGTTACCGCACGACCTTCAACAATGAGCAAATCCCATACCACATAGTCAGCTATTAAAGGCGTCAAATGGACAATAAGGTTTTTTTCAAATGGTGGTAGATCCAAATTATTCTTCAAGTCATTGCAATTGAATACAGATCAAGTAGAGATTATAAGAAATGTCTTTGTGCACCTGCAAATAATCATAGGTTGATAAAATTTGTAGGTACATTGTAACTATGCACTATCGCTCTACCATGATTTTGATTTGCAATAACATGACGAAATATTTCTAGTGGGATCCTTTCAAAATCTATAGACTGTGAAGTAAATATGTGTAGGATCTGTAAGGATCTGCAAGTGACTGAAGAGGCAGATATAAGAATTATTCTGCCGCCTCTTTCTGCCAATGAACAGATAATGAAAAGTTATTCAAGGGGTTGCATCATATTTAAATCATGACAGTTATGTTTTTTCTAATGAGGTCTTTATCTCCGATGTCAAACGTGATGAATTTGTGATTTTAGACTGGAGGCGTTTCTTAAAGCAAAGCCACAAGACAGTAAAATTGAGAATGGAAATGGGGAATGTGTCTGTTGTGAATTAGTTATAGTTTCAGTTTAGTATTTTATACTCTTTTATTTGCTTAACGTTTTACCGCCATTTTACGTAACAATAAGCCCGCAACGTCGTCACTTGACGACGTCGCTTTGTATATCTTAGACTCTAGTAAAGCATACGAAACATTGAAGACGCTTTTGTGTATACTCGCCTTTATTATTGATACGTCCAAAACATTGGTGCCGTGACAAAAACAGAAGAATACGAAAGATGAGTACCGCGACAACGAAGATGAAGACCAGACGAGCTGGACATCGGGAGTTCTTACAAAGTTACTGAAGAAAGTGGAACCGAGTTCCGAGGAACTTTTGCAGGAATATGACGTTAGCGAACTTTCTACCATTCGAGGACTTATTGCTAAGAAGCAGGAAACGATCGACCAACTGAACGAGAAGATTGTGGAGGAATTATCAGAAGAAGAAGTGAGCGAAGAAATAGAGGAAGCCGACAGATACACGTATGACATAGAAATGGCTGTAACCAAACTTTCAAAAATCATTAAGGAATCGGAAATCACAGACAAACAGTCAAGTAAGTCATTGCTAAACCCAAATGCACACGAGTTTATTAATTTCACGAATCATCAAGAAAGTCAGCCACCGCCCAGTTTCATGCACGCAAATACATCAGCGTCCGTTTTTTCAAACTCCAGCATGTACCACAAACTTCCCAAATTAAATTTACCAACGTTCGGCGGGAATATGTTAGAATGGCAACCCTTTTGGGATTCGTTTAGTGCTGCCGTACACGATAACCTGTCTTTAAGCGATGTACAGAAATTTAATTATTTGAAATCTCAACTGTTCGGAGAAGCCACCCAATGCATAGCAGGTCTACAAATAACTAACACAAATTACGGACAAGCATTACATGTACTGAAACAAAGATTCGGTCAACCACACAAGATAGTACAAACATACATGCAGAGTTTAATCAGCCTTCCTAGTCCAACGTCAAATATTACACATTTGAAAAAATTCTACGACAGCATGGAAAACTACATCCGTGGCCTTGAAAGTATAGGGGAGTCTCACGAGTCGTTCGGAAGCCTTTTAGTGCCCATAATATTAAATAAACTACCTGGGAATATACGAGAAAACATGGTACGTGCCCACGGAGGCGACCACTGGAACTTGCTGTCGTTACGGCAAGCTATTCAACATGAGATGACGATTAAGGAAGCAGGTCAGTCGGTAAACGGGGATGATATAGAGCCAAATTACACACCCACATCAGCATTCTTCACGGGTACAAATCGCAACGACGCTAATCAAAAAGGAAAAAGAGACATAACCAAGAAACCGTGCATCTTTTGTCAAGGAGTTCACGACCCATTAGCTTGTAAAAATGTCATGGAAATTGAAGATCGAAAACGAATTGTTAAGGAAAAACAGGCATGTTTCAATTGCTTAGGAAATCACAGAGTTGCCGATTGCAAATCCGATAAAACATGTAAAAACTGAAATAAACGACACCATACTAGCATTTGTTCAAAGAATGAAACACACTTGTATACCAAGTCTAAAGATAGCAGTACATCAAAACCAGATACCGATGCCGCAGTCGCAAGCATGCATTCATCCACATCATCGGTTAGATCGCAGATATTGTTGAAAACCGCGATAGCACCTATCACGTATGACAAGACACATTTTTACACCGCTAATATACTATTCGACGAAGGAGCCCAGCGAAGCTTTATCACTCAAGAGATGGCCGATTTATTGAACCTGAGACCACATAGGAAAGAAGCGATAACGATATCCGGTTTCGGTGAATCCAACAAGAAGGTTAGAAATTTACAAATTGCTACTATCTATATAAAAGGCCTAAAGAATACGCTTATCCCTATTGAAGTTCTAATAGTACCACAGATTGCTTATCCGATACATACATACTCAAGGAACCAGTCGAGTTTTACGCATTTAAATGGATTGAAGTTAGCCCACCCAGCTTTACAGGACGAGGATTTTGAGATATCAGTCTTAGTTGGCGCCGATCATTATTGGGATATAGTTGGAGACAGAGTAATTAAAGGTTCCGGACCAACCGCTGTACAGTCCAAAGTAGGATACTTGCTATCAGGACCTATACAATTGAACACTAACAGTAATAATCAATCAACGTCATCGATTATGAATATTTTGACCCCACACAGACTAGAAGAATGTGAAATACATAAATTTTGGGAAATCGAATCCATAGGTACAGAAAATGACAGTGAAGTAAAAGCGAAAACGGACTTACAAGAAATGACCACTTACCAAGAGAATAACATTCATTTGAAAGACAATAGGTACATCGCCAAGTTCCCATGGAAACAGGAACATCCGGAGTTGCCTAGCAACGAGATGATCGCCAGAAAGAGAACATACAACGTGATTAACCGACTTGCTAAAGAACCAGAGATGCTTAAGATATACGGTAACATTATCAACGACCAAGAAAATCGAGGTTTCATAGAGAAGGTTGAAACCCCGGATGAGACTACTAATCGAGTACATTATATTCCGCACCACCCAGTGAAAAAAGATTCATCGACTACACCGATACGTATAGTATATGATTGCAGTTGTCGTCAAGATTCAGAATCACCTAGCTTAAATGATTGCCTTTCTTCTACACCGCCGCAGCTTAATAAGTTAACAGATATTCTTACAAGATTCCGCTACGGGAAATACGCATTAACAACTGATATTGAGAAAGCATTCCTCCAGATTGGACTAGACGAAGAAGACCGCGATTCCACCCGATTTTTCTGGCTTAGAGATCCAAGCAACCCCAAGAGTGAACTTGAGACTTACAGATTCAAGGTAATTTATTCGGAGCGACATGTTCGCCATTTATTCTTAACGCTACATTATTGAAACATTTATCAACGGTTACAAGTGCTACTGCTGAAATACTCAAGCGTGATTTGTATGTAGACAACGTACTTACAAGTGTTAATACGGAAGAAGCCGCCTTAAATTTCTTTGAAGAATCTAGAGAACTCATGACAAATGCAGGATTCAATTTGAGAACATGGAAGTCAAATAGCAATCAACTTAGCAACGAAGCTACAAAGGCAAACGTACTTGATAAGGATAGCGAGACGAAAATTCTTGGAATGCGTTGGGATGCGAAGTCAGACATAATGACTTTTGCGAAACTAAATGAAGATCGTATAGATATTGACAATTCACAAGCGACAAAGAGAGAAATATTGAGTAAATCATCGTCAATTTACGACCCACTCGGAATTCTTGGACCAGTGACTGTAAGAGCTAAGCTACTGGTACAAACATTATGGAAAGAAGGATACGATTGGGACCAGGTGTTACCTAGTAACATAGTTAAATCATGGTGTGAAATTTTAGATGACATCCGAGATGTAACAGTTAATACGAAAATCGCACGACATTATTTCAACGATCAAAATGAGAACGAAAGCAACGAGAAAATCACATTACATGTCTTTGTTGATGCCAGCCAACGCGCTTATGGAGCCAGTGCCTACTTATGTAAAGGAAACACTTCATCTCTCGTAGTTGCAAAAAACCGGATCGCTCCGCTCGCCAAAATGACATTACCAAAGCTAGAATTGATGGCTGCAGTAATAGGAGCTCGAATGGCTAAAAACCTCACGAAAACCCTAAAACCACAACGCACAGTACTATGGAGTGACAGTCAGATCGTTCTGCACTGGATTTCGTCTTTAAAATCATTTGGAAGATTTGTTCAGAATCGTGTGATAGAAATTAAAGAAACGACACAGCACTACGACTGGAAATACGTACCAACAGACTCAAATCCAGCCGACCTTCAAACTCGAGGAATATCATCAACACAATTCAAGGAGTCGACTTTGTGGATGCAAGGACCGTCATGGATATCGGATGAGAACAGTTGGCCTACATGGACCCCACAAGTTAAACAAGAGACTCTTTTGTTAACGACAACAGATGACAACGAAAAGATGAATCCGTGTGTATTAAATGGAATTTCGAAAATAATCGATATATCAAGATTCTCGTCATTGAAGAAGTTACTACGAGTTACATGCTACGTGTTTAAATTTGTGAATCTATGTAAAAGTAAGCGACCGTATAACTTGAGGAAATATGCTAGACACGGAAAATATATTACGAAAGACGAAATCGACCGCGCAACTCGTACATGGATTACAGATATTCAAAATGGAAAATTTAGTGGTGAAAAGGAGCAACTCGTGAACCCGTCAAAGGACAAGAATCTACCTTTAGTAAGACAATTGCGCTTGTTCATAGATACAGAAGGTGTTATTCGATGCGCCGGGCGCATACACAATTCACAGTTAGACGACTCCGCGAAGTTTCCAGTGTTACTACCGAAGAAAAATCAATTTACGGACTTAATTATATTGAACGCGCACCTGCAGATGTTACACTCAGGAGCTGGACAGACAATAACGCAAATCCGCCAATCATATTGGATACCTTCCATTAGACAGTGCGTAAATCACATCGTACAAAAATGTGTAAAGTGCCGAAAAGTGACAGGAAAAGCGTTTCCACAGCAAATTTCACCTCCGCTTCCGAAAGATAGAGTCACCGATACGATTCCGTTTACGACAACTGGTGTTGATTTCGCTGGACCACTATTCGTTAAAGATAATGGACTTGTTACAAAATCGTATATTTGCCTATTCACATGTGCTTGTATTCGTGCCGTACACCTAGAACTTGTTACAGATATGACAATCGAATCATTCAAATTAGCATTTAGACGATTCGTTAGTAGGAGAGGAATTCCCAGTACTGTGTATTCCGACAATGCACCAACCTTTGTTTCCGCTTCACATGATATTCCGAAGGAAATGAACATTCAGATTAATTGGAAATTTATTCCGAAAGCAGCACCGTGGTATGGTGGATGGTGGGAGAGACTAGTTGGAATTACGAAAACGACATTGAAAAAAGTGCTCGGGAAATCTCAAGTAAATTCTGACGTATTACGAACAACTTTGATAGAAATTGAACGTGTAATCAACGATCGTCCGATTACATATGTGTCGTCCGACATCCGAGATCCAGAGCCGCTAACGCCGTCACATCTACTGCAGGGAAGAAGATTATCACAAGAGAACAATTCTTATTCTGAGGACAATAATTTAAATTTAGATTTCACAGAAGCAAACAAACGTTTTAATCATAAAGTAACTTTGATTGAACACTTTGCAAAACGATGGAGAATGGAATACCTCACCGGATTATGAGAATTTCATCGCGTCGTCGGAGACCAAAGCGCACATGTGAAAATCGGTTCCGTCGTACAAATCATGGACAATTCACCGAGAATGATGTGGAAACTAGCAGTAATAGAAGATTTGATCACCGGGAAAGATGGAGCAGTGAGAGCAGTCAAACTTCGTACATCAAATGGACTGATTACAACAAGACCAATTGTGAAACTGGTGCCATTGGAAATATGAACTTTAATTGTTTTTTCAATACCCTTTTTTATGAACAATACATGAACAGTAATTGCATTTTGCGGCCCCAGAATGTTGTGAATTAGTTATAGTTTCAGTTTAGTATTTTATACTCTTTTATTTGCTTAACGTTTTACCGCCATTTTACGTAACAATAAGCCCGCAACGTCGTCACTTGACGACGTCGCTTTGTATATCTTAGACTCTAGTAAAGCATACGAAACATTGAAGACGCTTTTGTGTTTACTCGCCTTTATTATTGATACGTCCAAAACAGTGTCAAAGAGACAACAACCCGACCAAATAAAAAACAACAGCAGAGGGTCACCAACAGGTCTTCAATGTAGCGAGAAATTCCCGCACCCGGAGGCGTCCCTCAGCTGGCCCCTAAACAAATATATACTAGTCCAGTGATAATGAACGCCATACTAATTTCCAAATTGTACACAAGAAACTAAAATTAAAATAATACAAGACTAACAAGGCCAGAGGCTCCTGACTTGGGACAGGCGCAAAAATGCGGCGGGGTTAAACATGTTTGTGAGATCTCAACCCTCCCCCTATACCTCTAACCAATGTAGAAAAGTAAACGCATAACAATACGCACATTAAAATTCAGTTCAAGAGAAGTCCGAGTCTGATGTCAGAAGATATAACCAAAGAAAATAAACAAAATGACAATAATACATAAATAACAACAGACTACTAGCAGTTAACTGACATGCCAGCTCCAGACTTCAATTAAACTGACTGAAAGATTATGATTTCATCATATGAACATCAGGCACAATCCTTCCCGTTAGGGGTTTAGTATCATACCATCATAACATATATGAGAAGAACATAACCCGTGTCGTGCCAATAACTGTTTTTAGAATAAATGTGTTTAGCTCCGATGCAAAGACCTTATCAGTGACTCAATATTAACGCCAAAATATGCAATCTTTAATGACTTGACAACAGTATCGTAATTATATCCCTTCTTAATAAGTCTATTCAAAGGTTTTGTAAGTTTCTGAGGTGAATACTGACACCTTTGTGCTTTATAAAGAATATTTCCATAAAAAATTGGATGTGAAATACCTGAACGTATTAGAAGTCTGCATGTTGAGCTATATTTACGAATGATGTCTTTATACCGATGATAAAATTTAGTAAAAGTTTTGACTAGTTTGTGATATCGAAAACCCTGGTGTAATAATTTTTCAGTAATACATAAATTTCTCTTGTTAAAATCTAAAACATTGTTACAAACACGAGCGAATCGTACAAGTTGAGATATATAAACACCGTAAGATGGTGACAAGGGAACGTCACCATCTAAAAACGGATAATTAACGATAGGAAATGAAAAATCATCCCTTTTATCATAAATTTTAGTATTCAGCTTTCCATTAGTGATATAGATATCAAGATCGAAAAAAGGGCAGTGATTGTTAGTATTAGCTTTATTTAAAGTAAGTTCAACAGGATAAATTTTATTAATATTGTGACAATATGATGGCTTAAAATATATATATAAATATATATTATATATATTTATATTTATATTTATGATTATATATTCTCAAACTGTTTATTTAATTGAATAAAGTAAATAAAGGGGAATATCTATTAAGAAAAATATGACCTTGTAAAAGGTTGTTCAATTGACCACTGGGTTGCATATATATAACATGTTTACATGCAGACCAGGTTGTGACATGTAGCAATTAGTTAAAACACGGGAAATATGTGTATTCTTTGACCATTAATCTCCAGGTTGGTCAAAACATGTCAATTAAAGTCAACTTAATAGATATTCATCCCTGTATCTTTTGATTTAAGACTATAATGGTCAAATTAATAGAAACCTTGACACCGTTATATTCTGTATATATACTGGTGTATTTGACTGTAGAGAGGAGACCGTCCGTTATGGACACTGGTCCAGACGGGCTTGAATAAACTACTATTCCAAATAACCATGTGTTGTGTTACATGTGGTTATTTTTGGTTAACCGTGACCAAAGGATATTAAGGTAAAGTGACTTTTTATTTGATACTCTTTATTTTAATTTCTCAAAATGGCTGATAAAGAATTTAATTTTAGGTCTGTTTTTCAAAATTTAGAAACACAAGTTCAAAGTTTCACTCAAAAGGTATTTTAAAAAGGCATTAATTCGATTGAAAGCTTTCATGGTTCAAAATCAGACAAATTAGTAATAGGTGTATCAGATGTGAGCACAACTGTTCATGATCAAGATGCTGATTAACCAACCGTTCATTTAAAAAAAATGTTTTATTAGATAATGTTTTTATTAAACGAAAATGTAGATATTTTTTTTTTTTTATAAATCAATGGTGAAGGTTTAATTTTTTATTGATATTTTTTTATGTAATCATTATCATAAGGGTGAAGGTACTTATAATAGGTATTTGATTGTTTTAGTCAATATAAAAGATTAGCAACTTTGTTAGGTATTTGATAGTATAAGTCAATATACAAGACTTGCAACTTTAATAGTATTTGATAGTACAAGTTAATATAAAAGACTTGCGTACAAATTGTAATGATATAATGAGAAATTTTTATATGCTGTTTTTTAAAAGACAGAACAGATATTTAAATAAGAAAAAAAAAACCCTTGAATATTAATATTTAAGAATTAAATAACAATAGGTAAAAATATTTTAAAGATGTTGGTTATATTTTAAAGTATTTAACTTCGTGAATAATGATAATATTAAAACATTTAATATATCGTGATTTCGAATATAATAATTTCATTTTTGATTCATATTTTGAGCTGTTTTCTGAAGAGACACTCTGTAATTCTAGATTATACGCGCCTATATACATTGTTATAAGAAAGTTTCATAAGAACACTTTTGGCGACGAATTTAAGGGTATTTCTGCGATGTTATAATCATATATGGTTGTTTAAATATGATTGACGCAGTTGGTAAGTGCGTAAGCACATTTGTTTAGAGAAACAAAATATTCTATGGTATTTAGAATCCAAACCTTTATTTTCGCACAGTTATTGTGGTATTTTTAAAGAATGGCGGACCTATCTTCGGAAAATAGCGGCTTAATGATAAAAATTGATACAATTGTTAAGTCCACTCTTAGAAAAAGGTAGGGTTTTATAGGTTTTAAGCGATAGATGAAATATAGGATTATTTATAGCGTACATAAATTTATACTAAGGGTTGAAAATGAAAATGTTTTCATAATAAAACAATGTAGGGCTTAAAATATGGAAATAAGTATCATATGATTAATCGTTATAAACAATAACGCGATACATCTTCCGTAAATATTTTAATGTGATGCTGATTGAATTAAAAGAAAATAAGCAATCCAAGAAAAAATGAGAAAACATAGAGGAAAATAAGGTCATCTATAACTTCCAGTCTAAGTGATATGACAAATGATAATAGTTCTGATAGATATAATTTAGAAAGTAGCCAAGACATGCCTGTTGATAAAATCAAAATACCGAAAGAAATATAAACGAAAATTAATAAGTCTGAAAGAAAGATCAATTAATGTTAAACTTTCTCTCAAACATTTCATGTTATCTTTATAAAATGCACGACTAACATGTCGTAGACGCAGCTAGGCTTCGTGATGTTTGTTTTTAAATGAATATATGTGTATATAAAATAATTTTGTTTTGATTAATCATTCTAATTCTCGCTTCAGATTGATCGCTGAAAAATTGTTGATTGTTTAGAAATCCTATAAATATCAGTAATCTCTGAATCACAGCTTTGTTTATGAAAAAGGAAGGAAAGTGTTGGTTGAATGTCAAACCTTATTTAAATAATTTTTCAGTCCTAACTAGAGAAAAGTTTATCTTATTAGTTTATTGTTTTTGTATTTGAGTTTATTTTTATTTTTTGTTCTTATTTTAAATAGATAACATATCGATAAATTATTTTTTCAAAATTAAAGCAGTTAGAACTTGAGGACGACTTTGAACTATCAAATTTTGTAAATGTATTAATTCATTTTGTTGCTATATTCATAGGTATTTTGTTATTAATCTATTCTTAAGTTTAATGAATAAAGGCAACAGTAGTATACCGCTGTTTAAAACTCATAAATCCATGGACAAAAAACAAAATCGGGGTAACAAACTAAAACCGAGGGAAACGCATTAAATATAAGAGGAGAACAACGACATAACACCGAAACGTAACACACACAGAAACGGACCAAGCATTAGACAAAACACCACGAGAATAACAAATATAACATGAAAACCAAATACATGAATTTGGGATAGACAAGTACCATGCCACGTCTTATCTCAATATCTCAAAAGAAAGAGAAAACACAAACGACTCAACGTTAAAATGCAACACACACAGAAACGAACAATAATATAACAATGGCCATCTTAGATGATAGATGTTTAGCCAAGAGAATTTAGTAAAAGAGAGATTCAAATAGTCACACGATACCTTGGTGGCGATCAAATGGTGTCAACTAATGTTGAGGGCGATGGTACTGCCTCCAGAGATGTTAAAATAGCTTCTGCACCATTACTAGAACCAGCCACTAAGAACCATTATCCAGTATTGGATATTGGCTTTGATCATTGGACACAACGCAGACGTTTAGATGTACATAAAACTATACGATCACATAACTTATATTGGTAGAGGGAATCGTTCTACAGCATCACAGGTAGATTTGCCTGTAATGTTTCAGCGTGTGATAACTGAGCAACCTAGTCAGGGACTCTGAATTAACAGAGTAGGTAAGCTAGGTCAGTTAGGAGTAAATCAACGATGGATGGTGGATCACATGCAGGTTGGATCTTCGACGATGGATGGTGGATCACATGCAAGTTGGATTTTCGACGATGGATGGTGGATCACATGCAGGTTGGAGTTTTCGACGATGGATGGTGGATCACATGCAAGTTGGATTTTCGACGATGGATGGTGGATCACATGCAGGTTGGAGTTTTCGACGATGGATGGTGGATCACATGCAAGTTGGATTTTCGACGATGGATGGTGGATCACATGCAGGTCGGAGTAATTGCAGTACTTCTAAATAATGGGAATTGGCGTTGCAGATAAACAAATGGATTGTTGGAGTTGATAACGACGATCAGAGGAGCAGTTCACTGGAGTCGGGGTTATGAAGACGGTCCGCAGTTGATGGTTGCGCCTTTTTCTGGAAATAAGAAGTTCCGATATTTGATGTTACGAACTTAGTTATTCACACAAGAATTGTATGAACTATAATTGCTGAACATTTAGATGTTGTTGAACTTTTGAAATGATTTTGTTTATGAATATATTTTTGTTGTTTTTAGGGAAATTGCAAGCATTCATATTGTCACCGATTTTAACTAAAATATAAAATTATATTTCTTAAGAAAGGGAGGAATGTGACAATATGATGGCTTAAAATATATATATAAATATATATTATATATATTTTATTTATATTTATGATTATATATTCTCAAACTGTTTATTAAATTGAATAAAATAAATAAAGGGGAATATCTATTAAGAAAAACATGACCTTGTAAAAGGTTGTTCAATTGACCACTGGGTTGCATATATATAACATGTTTACATGCAGACCAGGTAGTGACATGTAGCAATTAGTTAAAACACGGGAAATATGTGTATTCTTTGACCATTAATCTCCAGGTTGGTCAAAACATGTCAATTAAAGTCAATTTAATAGATATTCATCCCTGTATCTTTTGATTTAAGACTATAATGGTCAAATTAATAGAAACCTTGACACCGTTATATTCTGTATATATACTGGTGTATTTGACTGTAGAGAGGAGGCCGTCCGTTATGGACACTGGTCCAGACGGGCTTGAATAAACTACTATTCCAAATAACCATGTGTTGTGTTACAATATACATACTGAAGTCGTCATTATTGAGAGCCAAAATATCATCCAAATATCTAAAAGTATTATTAAATTTGTTTATCAGATGTTGTTTCGATGGGTCTTTGCTTATTTTTGTCATAAATTGTAACTCATAACAATACAAAAACAGGTCCGCAATAAGTGGTGCACAGTTAGTCCCCATTGGAATTCCGATAATCTGACGATATACGGAATCCCCAAAGCGAACAAAAATGTTATCTAGTAAAAATTCAAGGGCATATATAGTATCAAAGCATGTCCAATTAACATAGTTTTTTTGTTTATTGCTACTAAAAATTGACCTAAAAGAGTTTGAACATATATATTCACATTCTGATTTTTTGAATGCCCATTTAATTAGGTGTGTGAATTTTTTCTTAATGAGAATGTGAGGCAATGTGGTATACAGGGTAGAAAAATCAAAACTTTGAACAGATTCAAAATCACCAATATAAGCATGCAATTTATCAAGTACTTCCAACGAGTTCTTGACACTCCAAAAGTAATTTATTCCATTATTTTCGAAGGCCTTATTTGAACAATTTATTATCAGGTTTTTAATTGTACCAAGTGTGCTGGTAAGAAGAATAGACAATTTAGAAGTTGAACAATGGCTTGAAGACGAAATAAATCTATATTTGTAAGGGGTTTTGTGTAGCTTCGGAAGCCAATACATAGTTGGGACTTTCATTGTATTTGGCTCTGCTTGTAAAGCGGTGGCTAAAAGTTTATGTTTGTTACAGATTTCGTTTTCTGAAAATGGAGTCAGTTGGAATGTTGGTGAATTGGTGATTTCCTTTTTCAGAACCTCAATGTAAAATTTACGTAAAACAATAATAATATTATTAGCAGCTTTATCGGCCGGGACAAAAACAAATTCCTTGGCTAGTTCTTTTAGTTTATGTTTGATACGAGAAATAGGTTTATTGTGGTTATTGTTTATAGTAAAATGTTCTTTAAAATGTTGAATACGTATATCAACTATCTTCATTACTGAATTAAAAAAAGAATCCAAAGATTTTTTGTCAGCTTTTTCCCGTTTTATCCATTTCATACAGTAAGTATGGAGTGAGTCGTCGATGATATTACGACACTCATTCCAATTAATAATTGACGGGGGACGATATTTAGGTCCTTTACTGAGGAATGATTTTAACTCTCGGTCTTGAACGATGTTAAGATCTCCTGTTATAACATGGGAAATGGGTCCATAAATATATTCGGAATTACTGCAATTACATGAAGTAGGTGTATTTTCACTGATATTAACATCTTTACACAATTGACTATAATTAAACACAAATTTCCGGGTAGATTTCTTGTAAATATAACAAATAAGAGGTAGCTCAGTATTGTCAAAATATCCAGGAATTTGTTCTTTAACAGAATGGTCGTTAAACATACCGGCAATATTTACAAAATCAAAGCCTTTATTGACATACTTAATTTTAATAAAATGTTTTTTATGATCTTCAGGGCGATCAATTTTGGGAAATAATTTAGAATAACAATATGCCATAATAATTTGAACAATTTCATACTTAGGACTGCTATATGAAATTGTGTTGCAATCCTCCAAAATTTTATTTAACTTATTAACCGGTAACGAACAGAGTTTTGTTAACAGATAATGTCTGCCGTTGTTTTTTGAAATATAAATTAGGTCCGAAATATTGGTATGAATGGCCCGAAATTTTCTTTGATTGCGATTTGTTCTACGACCGTGAGAACGTTTTTTACGAACAGTTTTAGAAACTATATCCAAAATGTTAACGGAATTTGTTCTAGATATATTACCAATTCCCATGATATTATCATTTAGACCGAGAGGGTAAACTGTCTGTAATTTTTTAATCCAATTTAATTCAATTATTTTCCGTGATCGTACAAACTTTGAATGCGATTCACCAGGCTGCTTATTTACTACTTCTAAAGGTTGAACTGCTAAATATTTAAAAGGATGGTTGTGTTTCTTAAGGTGTTGGTAAATGATACTTTTGAATTTATTGGGTCTTTTAAAACGATACAGATGTTCTTGAGTGCGTTTAGATAAATATCGTCCAGTTTCTCCTACATACTGAATACCACACCCCGGTTTGTTTCATGTGAGTAAATAAATAATACTGTTTGTTTTTCAAGTTATATCAGTTTCAAAATTTAAAGAAAATGTGCGACCATTAAACGTGGACCTTACCGTATTGTTGGTGGAAAGACGGGGACATGTAAGTCATTTTTTGACATGACACTTATCGATAGAAGGGTAACCACGATTTTTATTGTTAAAAACGTTAGCGATGGTAGTATTTTTAGATAACCGATTTTGAAGATTGAGACGTGTAGATACCCTTTGAACAAGTTTAGTATTTAGTAATTTTCCATTTCTAAGCTTCATAATTGTTTTGTTAGTGAATTATATAATAAAGGAGCAAAGATAGGCGTCCAGAATATGAACCAGCATACAATAATTTAAGTTATATAAAATGGATAAATTTGTTCGGCTAAAAATGTCAAAAGCTGTCAGTATTAATTACCCGAAAAAGATGGGGTATATCAGGGTAGGACTGATGGCTGACTAAAGAGTAGAATGGGGCTGAATATTGAAAAACTGCTTTTTGATAAATATTCCTAAAGTAATGAACTAGAGCAGTTCTCGCTCGGACACACACTCCATAATCTAGTATA
This sequence comes from Mytilus edulis, assembly GCA_019925275.1. NCBI lineage: Eukaryota > Metazoa > Mollusca > Bivalvia > Mytilida > Mytilidae > Mytilus > Mytilus edulis. The sequence continues at coordinate 142,191,926 of CM034349.1, forward strand.
TTATAAGAGTGTTTACATATTCACGATATATGAAACTTTTTAGTTATTGGACCCCTGATGTCTGGCACACTAACAGCAGCTCGCGCTCTTATAGGATGCGAAACGTCTTCTCTAATCGAAATTGACAAATGACAACAATTACAAGGGGTCTAGAAAAACATGCATGTATAAAAATTTGTCATTCTAGCTGGTTCTTATAGTCACACATATGTTGCAGTGAAAATCAGTTCACCTCGGCACAAAATGACCCCATAAGCAATGATCAATCAGTACATTGTGGTCTGAATAAACTCAAAAATACTGTTAGCGCCATACAATGACTTATCTTACCTCCTATACATTTCCAGGAATATGATTGGTTAAAAGCGTCCGCGTGCAAACCGTGTATATTTGATATTAGGTTAGTAGGGAGGCGGGGCTTATCTCATACACGGTTAGTAGTGGAGTTACGTCCCTTTATATTCCATATTAGGTAAGAAGGGGGCGGGGCTTATTTCATACACGGTTAGTAATGGTGTTATGTCCCTTTATAAAAACAAAACGTTACTGAGAAAAAATCTTAAAAGTTCCAACAGACGAAGAAATTGATGATTAAGATTGAATTAAATTCATAAAACACATGTAAACCTTACAAGTCGTTATTGTTGGCATCTGTTTGTGTAGGATCAATGGAAGTATTTTCTTAATGCTTACAGTATTGAAGACTTGCTCATTTTGAGAATCACTAGTCTTAATTTCACACGTTCAGATAGTCGGTAAGATAAATTCGTTACATAGTGTGCTAGTGACGTAATACGGTATATATGGGGTCAGTAAATTCCATATGGGGATTCGAGCTTCGCTCTCACCCCATATGGAATTTACTGACCCCATATATACCGTATTAGGTCACTAGCACACTATGTAACTAATAATCCAACTTTTTTTTTCTAGTATAATTCCGTTACCTTTTCAAATTGATGTGCATATTGATGTCTAGTGTTAATGTATTATAATTACAGCAACCTTTGAAGTATAATATCCCTGTGAATCTTTGTTTGTAGTTCACATATATATATCGGGCTTTCAAGTCTGATTTTTATTCCATTGTTTATAGACATAAGAAGATGTGGTATGAGTTCCAATGAGACAACTCTCTATCCAGGACATAATTTGTAAAAGTAAACCATAATAGGTCAAAGTACGGTCTTCAAAACCGAGCCTTGGCTCACACCGAACAGTAAGGGCTCCAAAAAATTATTAGTGTAAAACCATTGCAACGGTCTAATCAATATAAAAACTAGAAACGAGAAACATTTATGAACATGTATGTCGTTGTTTTATAAAAAAAAAAGGGGGGACACATCTTCTCAATTTGATATTGGTCTAGTACTGATTTATTTATTAATATAAAAACAAACTTCATTCTATACTATAGTGTCATGAACATAACGACCATTTGTTTTATAGTTCTAATATAATTTTAAGTTTAAATAATCAGCCAAGAATTAATTTTTCATCATTTTTTTCATAGCATCATGGACCGAGTGTTAACTTTACAGTTCTTATTTCTCCTCTGTTCTTTATGGCATTTTATCAAAACTTTCCCAAAAATATATTTATAGGTGGCCATATATTATAACATAGCTAAATCTAAGTTATGAATATTTTTTGTCGATAATTTCCGTAGATGCAGATATTTGTTTCATTTTCTTACATGTTGCAGGCGATGGCATGTATCACTAATATCTGGTAATCAGACATAAATATGACTAGCTGTACTTGTGGAGCATTCCTAGCGCATGCTTTCATCGAAAAAATTTAACATGAGAGACTACCGAGAAATTGTCCAAAATGTGTAAAATATTCGATTTTTTAAAATCCCCCCTTTTGCTCTTTGACCGCAGTTTTTAAAAATCTGCACCACTTTGACACTCTACGACATGCCTTAATCAAAGTATATTATATTTATCTACAAAATAAGACCAAAATTAGTCGTGAGGTATTTCGTTCCATTAAATTTTCAAATTTACCATATTTGTCACCATACTATATGTTTTGGAGTTAAATGTGGCGTTCATTTTCATTGAACTTAAGGACTGACTGAAGTGCGGGATTTGTTCCAAACAAATTGGTGGCCTCGGCTGTTTTCTGCTCTTTAGTCGGGTTGTTGTCTCTTTGACACATTCCCCATTTCCATTCTCAATTTTATCATTTATTAGTGTTTTGATGTTTGGTATCAAAAGCAGTTAACTAACCCAGTTTCGGTGAAGTTCATATTTCTCAGTCTTTCTACATGTATGTAATGTTTTGTTTCGCAAGTTTTTTTCAATTATTTTGTCACATGTATTGTTTGATTTTATTGTACATGTACTTTATTTTACCTCCTATAGATTTAGGTATATGATTGGTTAAAGGACTACACGTGGTGACTATATATATTTGATATAGGGTGACCTAAAGATATATATGGTTAGTTACCAGTAAGGAGTTACTTCCCTTTCAAAACAAAAAAGATGGCACGTCCCTTTATAAAAACAACACGGTGTTGAGGAAAAATCTAAAAGATTTCAACAGACGAAGAAATTGGTATTGAAAGATTGAAATAAATTCATAAACCACATCCAAAGCTAACAAGTTGTTTGTTGTTGGCATTAAGGAGTTACACGGTGTTCTAGTGACCTAATACAATATATATGGGATCAGTAAATTTGATACGAGCTTCGCTCTCATCCCATATGGAATTTACTGACCCATATGTATACGGTATTAGGTCACTAACACACCATGTAACTAATAATATTTGGCCAATGTTAGAACACTTATAGAAACTTGGGAAGAGCTAGATTTACAGAGCCTGTCAACTGTTCCGTGCCATTACAAACAAGTTTATATATGTTTTTGACTTTGATCCAAAATATGGTTGTAATACTGAAGTTAAATATGATCTTAAAGTCATATGAAACGAGTGAGTGCATGGTGAACAATAATGTTTATTTAATTCTTGAACCAATGCATGTATATATCATTAACTTAGTCCTCTGTGCACGAATTTCTCATTTTTTACGCAAATATATCTATATATCGTATAATCGCCAATTTTTCTCTCTATCTGTCTGTTATGATTTAACAAATATGGCTGCTCATTAAATGCCGTGTTTTGAAGCCGAAGTTTACCGATTGTCACCTTATAGTAAACAAATAACAAAAAGCATGGGTATTGAGCACGTGTTTAACATGTACAATCAGATAATTGTTTATTTTAATGACAGATCCATGCGTATTGCGACCACCGGATTTTGACGAGGAGGGTTACGCCCAGGTCACTATGCATACGGAAAATATGTCGGCGAATTGCTTTCAGCAATTAAAACTAAGTAAACTTCTTCTAAATGTGAACAAATTAAAGAATTTTCCTCAGAAAAAAGTACATAAGTTATATAATGAAAACTATCCATTTAGTTATAAAAAAAATATGCATAATTTTTTTTAATTTGAGGTTTCTTATGACTTTAATTTAAGATATCTAAGAATTTTCCAATGTTTTTTTTTAATAATTGTATTAGGGTGTTAAAGTGTTTGGATCATTCCTGATGTAAAGTTTTGAAATAAATTTTATCATGAAAAATCTAACATGTAACAAAAATTGTATATACAGGCAAGGAAAATTGTATTTTAGTTTTGGAATAGACATAAGTTTTCTGTATGATTGCCTGTCGGGTCCCAAATGTTGAGCATGATCTGTTTACCTTTTCGAAGAACCCGAGATGATCCTTGGGTTTTGGTGGGATACCAGTGGCGTAGCGAGGCTATTTACAAGTGTACGCCCAAACCTCGGCGAGGGTTTGAGGGTCCCAATCGGGTTCAGGTTAAAGCATCCACTGGAAGTGGGTTCGAGTGGCGAAGCCCCCATGAAGCAAACGAGTTATGGAGAAAGGGATACAATTTCTGTCATTAAAAACTCATCAATACATTGAAGCAACATACTTTAGAGTCTAATTTGTGTATCTCTTATGCTACATTTATTCATATTGTGTTAATTTGGTATCTAGTGGTATCTTGGTTTAAGTGAACATATCCAAACCTTTTACTCTAAAATATGTATAAAGGGAGCCACACTCTATCAAAACCCCTTGTTTGGGCAAATTTCGTTTATGACACGAAGTAGTTAATTTTCATAGATGTTCAGGTGTATTAAGAAAATTCGTCAAGGGATCCATGGAACCCTTTTTCTCGCCTGGGATTACTTCCCGCGAAAATAGAATCCATGTATCAGTTCATTACAGGTTTTTAAAAAATTCCACCTTTTCTTTAAGTATAAATAGGAAGATGTGGTATGAGTGCCAATGAGACAACTCTTCATCCAAGTAACAATTTATTTAAATAAACCATTATAGGTCAAAACACGGCCTTAAACACGGAACCTGGGCTCACAGCGAACAGCAAGCTATAAAGGGCCCCAAAAAAATACCAGTGTAAAACCATTCAAACTGGAAAATATTTTTTGTTGATCTGCAATATTAACTTCTATCCAAGTTTTATGATAGTCTCTGAAGGTTTTCAAATTTATCATGTACAAAATGATAATCCCAGACTGTCAGTTAAATGCGAAAAGATATGTCAACTGAAAAAAACTTCTGCCAAAGGTTCATAAAATTCAATGTAGGTTTGACAACGCAATTGATGTGTAATAAACTTTTACCCCAGACTTTATCTACTTGTTAATTTTAAATAGAAATTCCTTTTTTATCAGTAAAATATGGGAAAATTAAAAGTATTATTTCATCACTTGGTCTTGATACTTTTTAGAGTCTTTTATTCACAAAAAGCTTCTGTCCAACTTTCGTAAAATTTTACGAAGGTTTGACAAAGTCAATGATATTCGCGACATACATGGTTTAGGCTCCATCAAAATGCAAACCACATATCGAATCTCAGCAGATAATGAAATGCATTAAACCAAAGGAAAGTTAGTAGAATTCATAGTAGATTCAGACTTTGACAGAAAATGAAAAAATATAAAACACGGTACCATTTGATTGAAAAGTGAATGTCATTACTTTTATTCGCAATTAAAAGCTACTATCTACAGAAAGATTTACAAGGCTGATGTGCTTATAACCAGTTCATTTTTAATCATTTAGATTAAAATATTTTTTTACCAAAATTAAAGTGTACGCCCGGGCGTTTTGACGTAAACGTAGCCACGCCCTGGTATGATACGTGTTGCTCAGTCTAGTTTTTCATGTTGTGCTTTGTTAACTGTTGTTTGTCTTTAGATCTTTTTCGATTCATACAATAGGGCTGCCCGTTTATTTTAGATTCATACAATAACGCTGCCCGTTTATTTTCGATTCATACAATACGCTGCCCGTTTATTTTCGATTCATACAATAACGCTGCCCGTTTATTTTCGATTCATACAATAACACTGCCCGTTTATTTTTCGATTCATACAATAACGCTGCCCGTTTATTTTTGATTGATACAATAACGCTGCCCTTTTATTTTCGATTCATACAATAACACTGCCCGTTTATTTTCGATTCATACAATAACACTGCCCGTTTATTTTCGATTCATACAATAACACTGCCCGTTTATTTTTGATTCATACAATAACACTGCCCGTTTATAATTTTTTTCGATTCATACAATAACGTTGCCCGTTTATTTTCGATTCATACAATTACGCTTCCCGTTTATTTTCGATTCATACAATAACACTGCCCGTTTATTTTCTATTCATACAAAAACGCTGCCCGTTTATTTTCGATTCATACAATAATGCTGCCCGTTTATTTTCGATTCATACAATAACACTGCCCCTTTATTTTTGATTCATACAATAACGCTGCCCGTTTTTTTTCGATTCATACAATAACGCTGCTCGTTTATTTTCGATTCATACAATAACGCCGCCTGTTTATTTTCGATTCATACAATAACGCTGCCCGTTTATTTTCGATTCATACAATAACGCTGCCCGTTTATTTTCGATTCATACAATAACGCTGCCCGTTTATTTTCGATTCAAACAATAACACTGCCTGGTTCTTTTTCGATTCATACAATAACACTGCCCGTTTATTTTCGATTCATACAATAACACTGCCCGTTTATTTTTGATTCATACAATAACGCTGCCCGTTTGTTTTCGATTCATACAATACGCTGTCCGTTTATTTTTGATTCATACAATAACACTTGCCCGTTTATTTTAATCATCAATAACTGCCCTTTATTTTTCGATTCATACAATAACGCTGCCCGTTTTTTTTCGATTCATACAATAACGCTGCCGTTTATTTTCGATTCATACAATAACGCCGCCTGTTTATTTTCGATTCATACAATAACGCTGCCCGTTTATTTTCGATTCATACAATAACGCTGCCCGTTTATTTTCGATTCATACAATAACGCTGCCCGTTTATTTTCGATTCAAACAATAACACTGCCTGTTTTTTTCGATTCATACAATAACACTGCCCGTTTATTTTCGATTCATACAATAACACTGCCCGTTTATTTTGATTCATACAATAACGCTGCCCGTTTTTTTCGATTCATACAATACGCTGTCCGTTTATTTTGATTCATACAATAACGCTGCCCGTTATTTTCGATTCATACAATAACGCTGCCGTTTATTTTCGATTCATACAATAACGCTGCCCTTTTATTTTCGATTCATACAATAACGCTGCCCGTTTATTTTCGATTCATACAATAACGCTGCCCGTTTTATTTTCGATTCATACAATAACGCTGCCCGTTATTTTCGATTCATACAATAACGCTGCCCTTTTATTTTCGATTCATACAATAACGCCGACCGTTTTTTTCATTAAATCCGCTGTTTTTTTCGATTCATACAATAACGCTGCCCGTTTATTTTCGACTTCATACAATAACGCTGCCCGTTTATTTTCGATTCATACAATAACGCTGCCCGTTTTATTCAACATAACCGCTTTATTTTCGATTCATACAATAACACTGCCGTTTATTTTCGATTCATACAATAACGCTGCCCGTTTATTTTCGATTCATACAATAACGCTGCCCGTTTACGTCGATTCATACAATAACGCTGCCCGTTTACCGTTTATTTTCGATTCATACAATAACGCTGCCCGTTTATTTTCGATTCATACAATAACGCTGCCCGTTTATTTTCGATTCATACAATAACGCTGCCCGTTTATTTTCGATTCATACAATAACACTGCCCGTTTATTTTCATTTCATACAAAACGCTGCCCGTTTATTTTCGATTCATACAATAATGCTGCCCGTTTATTTTCGATTCATACAATAACACTGCCCGTTTATTTTCGATTCATACAATACGCTGCCCGTTTTTTTCGATTCATACAATAACGCTGCCCGTTTATTTTAATACAATAACGCTGCCCGTTTATTTCGATTATACAATAACGCTGCCCGTTTATTTTCGATTCATACAATAACCTGCCCTTTTTTTTCGATTCATACAATAACACTGCCCGTTTATTTATTCTACAATAACGCTCCGTTTATTTTCGATTCATACAATAACGCTGCCCATTTATTTTCGATTCATACAATAACGCTGCCCTTTATTTTCGATTCATACAATACGCTGCCGTTTATTTTCGATTCATACAATAACGCTGCCCGTTTATTTTCGATTCATACATATAGCTGCCTGTTTATTTTCTATTCATACAATAACGCTGCCCGTTTATTTTCGATTCATACAATAACGCTGCCCGTTTATTTTCGATTCATACAATAACGCCTTTTTCGATTCATATAAATAACGCTGCCCGTTTATTTTCGATCATACAATAACGCTCCCGTTTATTTTTGATTCATACAATAACGCTGCCCGTTTATTTTCGATTCATACAATACGCTGCCCGTTTATTTTCGATTCATACAATAACGCTGCCCGTTATTTTCGATTCATACATAACGCTGCATTTTATTTTCGATTCATACAATAACACTGCCCGTTTATTTTCGATTCATACAATAACACTACCGTTTAAATTTTCGATTCATACAATAACACTGCCGTTTATTTTCGATTCATACAATAACGCTGCCCGTTTTTTTCGATTCATACAATAATGTTGCCCGTTTATTTTCGATTCATACAATTACGCTGCCCGTTTATTTTCGATTCATACAATAACACTGCCCGTTTATTTTCTATTCATACAAAACGCTGCCCGTTTATTTTCGATTCATACAATAATGCTGCCCGTTTATTTTTGATTCATACAATAACACTGCCCTTTATTTTTGATTCATACAATAACGCTGCCGTTTATTTCGATTCATACAATACGCTGCCGTTTATTTTTGATTCATACAATAACGCTGCCGTTTATTTTCTATTCATACAATAACGCTGCCCGTTTATTTTCGATTCATACAATAACGCTGCCCGTGTATTTTCGATTCATACAATAACCTGCCCGTTTCTTTTCGATTCATACAATAACACTGCCTGTTTATTTTTCGATTCATACAATAACACTGCCTGTTTATTTTCGATTCCTACAATAACACTGCCCGTTTATTTTTGATTCATACAATTACGCTGTCCGTTTATTTTCGATTCATACAATACGCTGCCGTTTATTTTTGATTCATACAATAAGTGCCCGTTTATTTTCGATTAATACAATAACGCTGTCCGTTTATTTTCGATTCATACAATAACGTTTATTTTCGATTCATACAATAACGCTGCCCGTTTATTTTCGATTCATACAATAACGCTGCCCGTTTATTTTCGATTCATACAATAATGCTGCCCGTCTACCGTTTATTTTCGATTCATACAATAACGCTGCCCGTTTATTTTTGATTCATACAATAACGCTGCCCGTTTATTTCGATTCATACAATAACACTGACCGTTTATTTTCGATTCATACAATAACGCTGCCCGTTTACCGTTTATTTTCTATTTATACATATTTTCTATTCATAAAATAACGCTGCCCGTTTATTTTCTATTCATACAATAACGCTGCCCGTGTATTTTCTATTCATACAATAACGGTGCCCGTTTATTTTCTATTCATACAATAACGCTGCCGTATATTTTCTATTCATACAATAACGCTGCCGGTTTATTTTCTATTCATACAATAACACTGCCCGTTTATTTTCTATTCATACAATAAAACTGCCCGTTTATTTTCTAGTCATAAAATAACGCTGTCCGTTTATTTTCGAATTATTGATACATAACATATATAAAGGTAAAGGATGAACACGGATCCGGCCACTTTTATTTTTGACAAAAACCATCTGAAAAATGACGTTTTTTGGCATATTTGATAGATTTTTCATATGTTAGCTTGAATCGGAGCTTTTTTAATGACTAAATCAGTTAAAATCTTTCACATAAACTAATTGAATCAATTGAAATATACACTTAAGTGTTTAAAGTGTCCAAAATCTTTCGTTCGATGAACCTGAATTTTGAGGCCAAAATTTGTCCTTACCGGAGCTACTCCTTTGGTCTAATTAACAAAAAAGATCCACTTGTTGTGAAAAGTAAAATAGCTAAAATACCAAACTCTAAGAACAATTCAATAAGGAGAATCCCTTATCAAGAATAAAAAAATTGTCATATTCCTTAATTGGTACATGCATTTCTTCATGTGGATTAAACCTTGTAATATAGCTACCTAAAACTCTCATTTATATGAGAGTTGCATATTATGCCATTATATTGACAAAAAATGTGAGAACAGAATAGACATAATAAGTAAACTTGGGATAAAGCAGTCAACATTTTGTTAAAGTCTGCTTCTCGTTTCTCGTTTTTTAGCTCACCTGGCCTAAAAGGCCAAGTGAGCTTTTCTCATCACTTGGCGTCCGGCGTCCGTCGTCGTCCGTCGTCCGTCGTCGTCCGTCGTCCGTCGTCGTCGTTAACTTTTACAAAAATCTTCTCCTCTGAAACTACTGGGCCAAATTAAACCAAACTTGGCCACAATCACCATTGGGGTATCTAGTTTAAAAAATGTGTCCGGTGACCCGGCCAACCATCCAAGATGGCCGCCATGGCTAAAAATAGAACATAGGGGTAAAATGCAGTTTTTGGCTTATAACTAAAAAAACTAAAGCATTTAGAGCAAATCAGACATGGGGTGGAATTGTTAAACAGGTGAAGATCTATCTGCCCTGAAATTTTCAGATAAATCGGATAACCCGTTGTTGGGTTGCTGCCCCTGAATTAGTAATTTTTAGGAAATTTTGCTGTTTTTGGTTATTATCTTGAATATTATTATAGATAGAGATAAACAGTAAACAACAATAATGTTCACCAAAGTAAAATTTACAAATAAGTCAACATGACAGGAGTTATTGCCCTTTATAGTCAATTTTTAACCACTTTTCGTAAATCTTAGTAATCTTTTACAAAAATCTTCTCCTCTGAAACTACTGGGCCAAATTAATCCAAACTTGGCCACAATCATCTTTTGAATTAGTAGTTTGAAAAATGTGTCCGGTGACCTGGCCATCCAACCAAGATGGCCGCAATGGCTAAAAATAGAACATGGGGTAAAATGCAGTTTTTGGCTTATAACTCAAAAACTAAAGCATTTAGAGCAAATCAGACATGGGTAAAACTGTTTATCAGGTCAACATTTATCTGCTCTGAAATTTTTAGATGAATCAGACAACCCGTTGTTGGGTTGCTGACCCTGAATTGTTAGTTTTAAGGAAATTTTGCTGTTTTTGGTCATTATCTTGAATATTATTATTGATAGAGATAAACTGTAAACAACAATAATGTTCAGCAAAGTAAGATTTACAAATAAGTCAACTTGACCGAAATGGTCAATTGACCCCCTTAGGAGTTATTGTTCTTTATAGTCAATTTTTAACAATTTTCATAAAATTTGTAAATTTTTACTAACATTTTCCACTGAAACTAATGGGCCAAGTTCATTATAGATAGAGATAATTTTAAGCAGCAAGAATGTTCAGTAAAGTAAGATGTACAAACACATCACCATCACCAAAACACAATTTTGTCATGAACCCATCTGCTTCCTTGAATATTCACACAGAGCGACACAGGCTCTTTAGAGCCTCTAGTTATATAGATTAGACCGTTGGTTTTCCTGTTTGAATGGTTTAACACTAGTAATTTTTTAGGCCCTTTATAGCTTGTTGATCGGTGTGAGCCAAGGCTTCGTGTTGAAGGCCGTACATTGAACTATAATGGTTTACTTCTATAAATTGTTATTTGGATGGAGAGTTGTCTCATTGGCACTCACACCACATCTTCCTATACCTATTAAAAACAAATAACTTTTCCAACAACGAAAAACAAGAACATTGTGGCGTTGATACAGAATATATCAGCTGCAAGCTCATTAATACCAAATGAGTTGGGAAATGTATATACCATATATGCAGGTGAAGTTGATATATTGCTGCTGATAGGTGGGGCGGATAATTTATAGTTTTAAAATCAGAATCGTTTCCTCGTTTGTCATAGATTCTGATCCAAAGAGCCGTACGCGTGCAGAGGCAAAGAGATTATTTCGGTTTAATGCATATGCTTTATATCATATAAATACGTTGAGATGTTTCTTTATGTTTTGTTTTTGATAAATACAATAAATGAATAAGACAATTTTGATTTTATTCTATCTTAATCTTACTCGTATTTATGCTCTGGGTCAGAGTCCTTCAAATTTTAAAAAATCTCTATTAGAATATTCATCGAATTAACATTGTGGTATTACGTTTTTAGTTCATTGTGTTTTCTTTCTCACTTTGATGTTGGTCTGTATTACACATGACGTTAGGTATATGAAATCTTACCATACTGATGGGTGTTTCATAGAAGAAATTATCAAATTAAGAAGTATACTAGTAATGATTTATTTTGAACAACATTTACATTTATTACATACAGTAAATATGGCCTGCCATATAGTTAAATCACAACCTATACATATAACAATTGTGTATACAAAAGTATTGTTCAAATAGGCTGTAATGCAGTCTACGGGGGATAACTCTAAATCCTCTATATTTGTGTTTTACAACCTTTATATTGATATGATCGAACTGATACTCTAACACACCCTTTTTCAAATTTGTTTTCTATTCAAAAAGTGCTAACCGAGCCCTAAGAAGACGCATATTAAGACGTGCTGAAAATTAAATGTAAAGTCTAAATTTGTTCGTTCAATTTTCATCGCTTAAATAATTATCGTATTCTCACCCATTTGTACATGAGTTCTTGAAACACTCGTCAATTGTGCTTTGAATTAAGATAAAAAAAGGTAAGGAGAAAGATTCAATGATATTTTTAAACAATTGTACTAAATATGAAAGTTATAACTTAAGTAAACAGATTTCTTCTATAGATATTGTGTGTGCATTATAAAGGTACTAACAACGGTGCTAGATAAAGTGTTCATTTTGACTACATGATCAGAAAACGTACGAAAATGAATTACATTTATGAGAGAACCTTTCTATGTAAAATGCGCCGACACAAAAACCAAAACAACTTTTAACTGGTCTAGTATTTGTTAAAATAAAGATGTATTGATTTTTGTCAGTGCATATTACTGCATGTTGTTTTAGGAACATACAAATCAATCATTGCATAGAGCATGCGTTTTTCAATATTCTGTATTAATTTAAATCAATATAATACTCTATTTAGCATATTGTCTATTACTCTAAGGAATATGTTAGTTATGAAATATATAGGAAAACATAAAAAAACATCTTAGTCAAATTACTTTAAGTTCAAAACATAAATATTTAAAGTCACAGTTCACAAGAATTGATTGATTAGTAATTGCTTTACGCCGTCTAATCACAAAACAGTTATATATCGTAGCGAGAGTAACAATTACAACAAATAGAATATATGTTAGGTGCCATTGTTAAAATGTGAAGAAATATTAACGTTGCACAATGTTTCATCAATGTAGTCCTGCTGACTGAACTGACATTACATAATTTGTCTTTTATTCTCAATTCAAAGGTGAAGCATACTATTTTATTTTAGTGTTTAAATCTATCAGAGAAACTCAACAATAGAACAATATGATCTAAAATTTGGATTGGATAGAACGGAACAAAATTCAATTTGTGATTCAATATAAAAACCCCGAAATGCAGAACAATACAAAACACACTAAAAATATATATTTCCTTATTTTAACCGTTCAAAATTGTTGACAATGGTACTTTGAGGACATGATACACCTAATTTTTATACAACTATTTATCTAAAATGAAACAGTTTGTCGTATACAGTTTAGTCAACACTATAATGTTGACTGATCTTATTGACAATTTATCTACGGAATACTGTTTCATAAATATAAATACTCTATCGTATGGTACTGTAGTCTAAGAGATATCTTTCTCAATTAAAGGTTCTTCTTTATCCTATTTTCTGTCAATTGTGTATTGACACCAAGTAATGAGGTGATAACATATTTTGATTTATCAAAAACGTTCGAAATCTTGTAATCTATCTGAAGGTTCCACACTTTCACACATTGTCCTTTCTTTCTTTCTCTTCATTTCCTCCAGTCTTTCCTTCAGTCTCCTTTCTTGTGCCTCTTTTTTAGCTGTCAGTCTGCAAAATTTGAATTTCAAAGTTTGAGAAACATAAATAATGAAGTACATAGAATTGTTTAACAGTTCAATGTTAACTTATTGATCCTTAGAATAAATATTGTAAAAGGATCGAAAGTTTATCCTATGAATGCGGCGTTCACACAATGCCGATAATTGCTCCCGTTTGAGATCACGAAAAGTAAAAAAGTCGGATTACTATTCTCAATTATCTAGATTGTCCTATCACTGTCTGAATGCAGACGTTAAAGTTCGTAACAGATCACTAAGAGTCTTGTATGATCCGGACAGTTCGGAGAAGCACCTCGACAGTTAAGTCCGGCCCGTAAAGCCGGGGTCACACATTCACGACCTTTCCCGGTTTAAATTTGTCAAAAGTCTGATCAAGATCCTGTGAATCTTGGATGAAAATTCAAACTTTAATTTAAATTTCTGAAAAAATTAATTTAATCGCGACAACAATCACATATTGTTCAGGAAGCGTCGATATTCAACCGTTTCCAAGCGAATTTATCCCGATAATCCCGTTATAAATCCGCTTCTAATACGATTTGTATCTTTCGCCAGGTAAAATTCGATCGAGTCTGTCACGACTGCGTCCCGATTCTACCGAATGTAATCCGACAGAGATCAGATAGTGACAAGACAGTGAACCGACGCTGACGGAAGTTATCCGCTCGAAAACTGTCGGCATACTCGGGATGCTCAGGTACTGTCGGAACGTAATCCTATCACGGTCCGCTCTATCGCATTGCAAAAAGCTTTGTCTGGTCTCAGTCGTATTGTATTCTGTAATTGTCGGGACTCTGACGTGGGTATCATTGACGAATTTAGAATTAATAACGGGACTGTTTCGGAACGGTTTCGGCAAAAACGGTTCGCAATCGACAAGATATGGATGCAATCTGGACTCAATCGGCAGAAATAGTTATCAAAGGTACCAGGATTATAATTTAGTACGCCAGACGCGCGTTTCGTCTTCATAAAACTCATCAGTGACGCTCATATCAAAATATTTATAAAGCAGAAAAACAGCAATGAAAAATTTCTCTAGATCATTCCCGTTCCACAGGACACCGTCCCGAATACACAGAACATTGTTAGGAATTCGATCCGATACAGCAGAATCTGTCACGACATAGGCACGATTGTAATCCGACTAGACAAAATCGGCTGAGTTTCCCCGAATGTTACGGGACGCACCTAACTGTCGGGGTGCTTTGCTGAACTATTCGGACCCTTCCAGACCAGTAGGAATCTGTTACGAACTAAAACGACTGCGTTCAGACAATAATAGGACATTTCAGATAACTGAGGATACTAATCCGACTTTTTCACTTTTCGTGTCGTATCGCTGTCTGATCTCAAACAGGAGCAATAATCGGCAATGTGCGAACCTCGCATTAAGCTCAAAATACTATTGATTTCTGAGACATTTTAAAATTATATTTATCCTTCTTATACATTGATGATAAAAAGAGAAAAAAAAAACAATTTATAAACACTTGTTTTAAATACAACAATGGAGATGTGTAGCAGTGTGTATGCTATTAGATGAATGATTGCAAGAATGACATTTCCTGGCTCATGTACACTTTAACTTACTGTTTGTCCATCATTAAAGCCTTCTCTAATAATTCCAGGGCTTGTTCCTCCCTCGACTTATGTGTTTCTTTCCTTCTAGCTTTTCTTTCCTCTAACAATTCTGTTTGCCTGTATCTTTCTGTTGCTAACTTATTATCAGCAGTCGACAGATTCTGCATAATGGCATCGGTTTCCTAAAATAAAAAATATGTTTATTGCGTGTTATGAATAAAAAGACATGAAATATAACCATCAATTAAACAGAAATCCAATAAAAATAAAAATAAAACATAAACAGACTTAGACTAGGTGTCGTGAACAAACAACGACCATTACTTCGTTATCTTCATCAATATACCAGGATCTTTATTACAGCATGTAGTTATCTTCATGAAAAGACAAAAACCTATAGTACATGTTGAAAACCTAATGAGTAGACGGAAAATTTGTCTTCATTCTAATATCTTCACTGCCCATAATTTACAAAAGACGTGGATAATCCAAAACAGACTATTAAAGATCTGTTATCGTTATTTTTTATAGTAAATTACTATTTTCATCAAGGTTATATGGTGGGGTTGTTGTGGCTTTGACACTTTCCCCATTTCCTTTCTCAATTTTATATGTAACATAAACTAAAGATTCGTGTCATATTTTCGTGTCTAAAGTCCTTACACCAGAAAAATGTCATAAATATATGTTTTAATTAAAGAAGTATTTTGCAGATCATGTGCGTTGGCTTCTAATGATGATTGGATTACCAAAAGATATTCAAATCCGAACAAAAATAGATAAACATGTTAATATGAACAAAATGGACAGATAAAACTTTAATCAGTTATCAAAGGAAATCACATATTTACATGTGAGAATCATGACCAGTTATGTGATTAAAGCCACGTGATATCATAATATTGATGGTTAGGAAGAGGAATAAAGTAGGTACTCATTCTGTGTTTTTTATTAACCCAGGACGATGACGGTTTAAATGAATGTACAATGTATTCCTCCTTCCATACATCAATATTGAAAAAAAATACGAGCCCGTCGAATCGTGATAATTTGTATAGCGATCAAGATTATTATTTCAGTTACTTACATCTTACTGATGAAGGATATTATTTATCCCGGACCGATATATTTAACATTTGTTCATGATTTTATGTTTTTTTGTGATATTGTACCCTTTTTGGACTTGATATATATATATACCCACACATTTTTGGGAAAATGCATGCTCCACAGATACAAGTTCGCAGGAAATTGTTGAACCTTCCATATTGATATCAAAAAGCCATGGGTAATGCTTAGCAACTCAAGAAAATATCAGAAATAAATTACTTTCTCATATTGCTTATAACTTATTCATAACGGTTTTGTCATTAAGCGTAGCTTTGAGTAAGTATCTGATATTTAACCGATTCTATTTCTGCAGTACAATGCCATTTAAACAAAATGGAAATACATCTATTATAAATATATTAATTTCAATATTTAAATGTTCATTTTGTAAATAAATAAATCGTACAAATCTTAGTAAATCTTGATGAACAATAGCTCAGAATTATTATTAAAACAATTATTATATTATTATTGCAAATTGGAAATTTTGGATATGCAAAGTATGTCTGTTTCTTATTTAGAGATCATGGGTCATGAGGATCGACGATTAAAGCAATAATTTTATTATATTTTCCCCCATATATCGATGATAAGAGCAATGATTTCTTTTTGTCATATATCGATGATAAGAGCAATGATTTATTTTTGTCATATATCGATGATAAGAGCAATGATCTCATTCCCCCCTTATATCGATGATAAAAGCAATGATTTCTTTTCCCCAGATATCTTTGATAAAAGCAATGATTTCTTTTCCATACATCGACGATAAGAGCAATGACTTCTTTTTTCCAATATGTCGATGAAAAAAGCAATGATTTCTTTCCCCCCTTATATTGATGATAAAAGCAATGATTTCTTTTTCCCAGATATCGATGATGAGAGCAATGGTTTCTTTTCCTTATATCGACGATAAGAGCAATGATTTCTTTTTTCCAATATATCGATGAAAAGAGCAATGATTTCTTTTCCCCCTTATATCGATGATAAAAGCAATGATTTCTTTTCCCCAGATATCTTTGATAAGAGTAATGATTTCTTTTCCATATATCGACATTAGAGCAATGATTTTCTTTCCCAATATATCGATGAAAAGAGCAATAGTTTCCCCCATATATCGACCATGCAACCATGATTTCTTTTCCCCATATATCGATAATACGAGCAATAATTTATTTTTTCACATATATCGACGACAAGAGCAATGATTTTGCCCCCATAAATCGACCATAAGACCAATGATTTCTTTTCCCTATATATCGATGATAGGAGCAGTGATTTCTTTTCCCCATATATCGATGATAAGAGCAATGATTTCCTTTTCCCCATATATTGATGATTCTAACGAGCAATGATTTTTTTTCCACATATATCGATCATAAGAGCAATGATTTCTTTTTCTCCATATATTGATGATTCATACGAGCAATGATTTCTTTTTTCCCATATATCGATGAAAAGAGCAATGATTCCCCCCCCCCCCCCCCATATATCGATGATAAGAGCAACCATGATTTCTTTTCCCAATATATCGATGATACGAGCAATAATTTATTTTTTCACACATATCGATGATAAGAGCAATAATTTTGCCCCCCATAAATGGATCATAAGACCAATGATTTCTTTTTTCCATAAAACGACGATTAGAGCAATGATTTCTTTTTTCCAATATATCGATGAAAAGAGCAATGATGTCTTTTCCCCCTTATATCGATGATTAAAGCAATGATTTCTTTTCCCCAAATATCAATGATAAGAGCAATGATTCTTTTTCCATATATCGACGATAAGAGAAATGATTTCTTTTTTCCCAATACATCGACGAAAAGAGCAATTACTTTCCCCCATATATCGATCATAAGATCAATGATTTCTTTTCCCAATATATCGATGAAAAGAGCTTTGGTTTCTTTCCCCCATATATCGATGATAAGAGCAATGATTTTTCCCATATATTGATGATAAGAGCTTTGGTTTCTTTCCCCATATATCGATGATCAATGATTTTTTCTCCATATATCGATGGAACGAGCAATCATTTCTTTTTCCCCATATATCGATGATAAGAGCAATGATTTATCTTGCAGGTTAAAGACACCCTTGCAAATTTCGAAAAAAGGGTAGGCTAATGCCGCTACAAGGCAGCACTCGTACCCGCAGAGTGGAAAGGGATTAATAAAAGTTGCAAAACTTGTTTCCCAATCCACTATAAAAAATATGTTTAAATTAAATTGAGTATGTTCGATAAGGTCTTAAAATGGCCCCCTTTTTTAGCGTAAATTTCAAATTGGAATTTATTGACTAATATCACGATAAATTATAGCTAATACATTGACTAGATAGGATATAAGCCATTTTGTTGAAAATTTTACGTTTCTGCGTTTCATTATGACGTCACAAATTGTACTCATATTGATTTTTCACGAAAAAATCAATGAAAATGGGTAAACTTCCAAAGATTATTTGACAGGAAACATAGAGCGCATACGTCGACAACAAAGATCTTTTAAAATAATGTTTGTGAAGTCATTTAACATGTCTTATTTGAATATTAAGCTTGTCGACGCATGCGCTCTATGTTTCCTGGTCCTTTATTTGGTTGAAATCCAGCTGATTTTGTCAAATTTCACCAAAATCCCTCATCTTGACCTTTTTGGGATGTAAAAATCAACGTGTTAGAATTAAACTTTGACAAAAACAGCTCTGTTTAACATTCTCACATGTCTTTAAGGCAACTTAAAACAATTATTGTCTTGTAACCATGAACTTTATAATTGGGGCCAAATATGGCACTTACCGAACTTACTACTTTAAATTAGAAATGATTTCTTTTTCCCGTATGTTGATGATAAGACCAATGATTTCTGTTACCCATATATCGAATATAAGAGCAATGATTTCTTTTCCCCCATACATCGATGATACGAGCAATAAGTTCTCTTTTCACATATATCGATAGTAAGAGCAATGACTTTTCCCCATATATTGATAATAAGAGCAATGATCCCTTTTCCCCATATATTGATGATAAGAGCAATTATTTCTTTTCCCCCATATATCGATGATACGAGCAATAATTTCTCTTTTCACATATATCGATGAAAAGAGCAATAATTTCTTTTCCTCTTTATATCGATGATAAAAGCAATGATTTCATTTCCCCAGATATCGTTGATGAGAATAATGATTTCTTTTCCATATATCGACGATTAGAGCAATGATTTCTTTTTTCCAATATATCGATGAAAAGAGCAATGATTCCCCACCTATATATCGATGATAAGAGCTACCATGATTTCTTTTCCCCATATATCGATGATACAAGCAATAATTTCTTTTTTCACATATATCGATGATACGAGCAATAATTTCTTTTTTTCACATATATCGATGAAAAGAGCTTTGGTTTCTTTCCTTATATATTGATAAGAGCAATGATTTATTTTACCCCATATATCGATTAAAAGAGGAATGATTTCTTTCCCCCCATATATCGATGATAAGAGCATTGATTTCTTTTTTTCCTTATATCGATGATTAAAGCAATGATTTCTTTTCCATATATCGACGATAAGAGAAATTATTTCTTTTTTCTTATATATCGACGAAAAGTGCAATTATTTCCCCCCCCATATATCGATCATAAGATCAATGATTTCTTTCCCCAATATATCGACGAAAAGAGCTTTGGTTTCTTTCCCCCATATATCGATGATAAGAGCAATGATTCCCCCCATATATCGATGATAAGAGCTTTGGTTTCTTTCCCCATATATCGATGATCAATGATTTCTTTCCCCCCATACATCGATGGAATGAGCAATCATTTCTTTTTCCTCATATATCGATGATAGGAGCAATGATTTCTTTTCCCCTTATGTTGA
Source organism: Mytilus edulis (assembly GCA_019925275.1). NCBI lineage: Eukaryota > Metazoa > Mollusca > Bivalvia > Mytilida > Mytilidae > Mytilus > Mytilus edulis. The sequence continues at coordinate 142,212,133 of CM034349.1, forward strand.
TGATAAGACCAATGATATCTTTTACCCATATATCGAAGATAAGGGCAATAATTTATTTTCCCCCATACATCGATGATACGAGCAATAAGATTTCTTTTCACATATATCGATAGTAAGAGCAATGACTTTTCCCCATATATTAATGATAAGAGCAATGATTCCTTTCCCCCTAAATATCGATGATAAGAGCAATTATTTCTCTTTTCACATATATCGATGAAAGAGCAATGATTTCTTTCCTCTTTATATCGATGATGAAAGCAATGATTTCTTTTCCTAAGATATCGTTGATAAGAGTAATGATTTCTTTTTTCATTTATCGACGATTAGAGCAATGATATCTTTTTTCCAATATACCGATGAAAAGAGCACTGATTCCCCACCTATATATCGATAATAAGAGCAACCATGATTGGTTTTCCCCATATATCAATGATACAAGCAATAATTTCTTTTTTCACATATATCGATGATAAGAGCAATGATTTTGCCCCCATAAATCGATCATAAGATCAATGATTTCTTTTTCCCATATATCGATGATATAAGCAATGATTTCTTTTCCCCATATATCGATGATAAGAGCAATGATTTCTTTTCCCCCATATATTGATGATTCATACGAGCAATGATTTCATTTCCTCATATATCGATGATAAAAGCAATGATTTCTTTTCCTCATACATCGATGGAACGAGCAATGATTTATTTTCCCATATATCGATGATAAGAGCAATGATTTCTTTTCCCCATATATCGATGATAAGAGCAATTATTTCTTTTTTCATATTTATCGATGACTAGAGCAATGATTTCTTTTTTGTTAAAGTTCAGTTCCCATTCACATTATCTGCCCCAGCATCTAGCTTGAATGTGACTCATTTAGAACATTTTGCGGCTATTTTCTCTTTAACACAACGGTATACTGGCATGGTTACGGAAACTTATTAAAATGTATTAGGCACATGATGAAAACATTAAAAGTCTGCAAATTTCGATTGAAACTCAAAATTGTAAATTAATAATCTCAAAATATTGACAATAACTTGAAACTTTTTATATTAAAATCTTGATTTTTTTAATTTTTAAAGTAGAATTTTTTTCTTTTATTAACTCACAAATTTCGACTTTTCAAAAGTAGAAATTTCGACTTGATTACCAAAATTCGACTAAAAACTTGTCACTGTTCACTTAAGCTTTAGTTGACTTTACATGTAAACCGTCTCTTTAACTACCATTTAATTGTGCCTATCATTCCTTACATCACAAAGGAATGTCTAATGAATTTCTAAGCAGGTAAGAATTATATACAACAGTTTCAATTCTTCCTGATCTGATATTGATTGGCAAACAAACAGCAGCAGTAAACTTCAGTTAAATATATCACGCTGGAGTCATGAATGTACAGTTTGATCATATATATGATTTCGACATTTCCATGTAAATGTATCATTCAGATTTGTTATGCGTTGAATTGCATCATCACGCATCAAAAAGGGTCAGTTTATTGGTGAATGAGAGGGATGAAGGTAATAATGTTATTCACATGAGTAAAAGTCACAAATAAAAGGAAGATCTTTAAAATATATATGTGTATAACATAAATTTATTAAACAGATAAGTAATTGTTCCTTAGCCTTGAAAATGGATTTCTTTAAAATTTTAATTATGCAAAGGATAAATTTATTTGCACCATGAAGACGTATATAAGTACCAAGCCACTTTATTATTTTGTTTTCTTAACATTTTTTTGAGAATGATTGATATTTATTGAATACGTTTTAATTGAAAAGTGTTTTGACAGTTAATGATCCAAGAAAAATACAAATTAAAATGCTTTTTTTTAAGTAAGTGTTTTCTTATTAAAAGAAAATTATCTTAAAACTGATTTGTGACTTTTTGTCCTTGACTTTTTGTCCTTGACTTTTTGTCTGTAACTTTTTGTCTTATGACTTTATGTCCTACATTCAGTTTTAAACACACTAGGAGATTTTAATAAATTTCTTAAAACCATGTATTGGGATGTTGATGTACATTCCTATTTTGGAAGAACTGTTGAAATGCTATGTAATATAAACACATAAACTTATCAAGTCATATAAAATGAAGTAATTGTATAATTACCGCTTGTAAAGCTTTCTTGCTCATTATAGGGCTTGGAGTAGGTAAACTTCTAGATGACTGAGAACTGATGGGTCTTTCAACAGGTGCCATGGATGGTACACTTAGTGATGAAGGACTCCTGGATTCATTAAACTGAAGTCTACTTTGTTCTTTCCTTTTCATATAGTCTTTGACACTTGCTTTATTCTCATCCGATCGTTCATCTATAAAGGAAATACGAGAACTATTTCTGGACGACCTACTTTTTCTTCCTTTCTCGTCTAGGTACTTGTTGACACTATTCCGTTCATAGTCCATACGTCGCTGTTCTGTAATAAGAATAACAGGTAATTAGATTAACAGGTAATAAGAATATTAGGTAAGAAAATAACAGGTAAGAAAAATAACAGGTAAGAAAAATAACAGGTAATAAGAATATCAAGTAAGAACAATAACAGGTAAGAAAAATAACAGATAATAAGATAAACAGCTGATGAGTAAACATTATTTTATTATCGAACTTTAATTTCAACATGCAAATAGAAACTTATGTATCATCCTTTTTTATATATTCCTATATATTCTAGCAAAAACATGTGAATTTGGTTCATACAGACATGCAAGTACTCATTTTTCAATAATGCTTTCTAAAATGTCGGGTTTAATATTCTTTTGATATAATCGATAAAATACTTAAAATATTTGACTCTGAAGGTTTTTTACGTACCTAACATTCTAGATTCTGCCCTGAGTTGTTCGGTCTCGTCCTCAAAATCCAACATTGTTCCCCTAAGTTCCATTCGACTTTCTTCTATAGCGTCAATCATGTCCTCTGTTTCTTGTTCGAACAAATCAAGAAGACTCTCCACAAATGCTTTCTAAAATAAATGACATAACAGTTAGCGAATGTAGCCTTGACGAGGGTCTAACTCCCCAATTAGTCACAGAATATATAATAAAAGGGTAAAAGAAATATTGCAAATGGTCCAAACAAATAATGAGTGGGATAATTAGTGACTTATACATAAACTACATATAAGATAAAATGATTGTCAAAATGTATCTAATACTCATCTGATTAACATTGCAATGTTTCAGTATCTTACAGTCAAAGAAGTATACCTTTTCAGTAAGAGGAGTTGTTAACGTTCTACTATTCTTGTGAATAGTTCAGGTATTACGCAACCTATATAAAAATAATTTCCTTCCTTTGCAACGTATAATTCATTAATAAGACTGCTTCTGCTGACATATCTCTTTGGGTCACCGAGACACACACGCTCCGACAACAGTTCCAGTATATAGTTATCAAAGGTACCAGGATTATAATTTAGTACGCCAGACATGCGTTTCGTCTACATAAGACCCATCAGTGACGCTCATACAAAAACATTTATAAAGCGGAACAAGTACAAAGTTGAAGAGCATTGATGATCCAAAATTCCAAAGTAGCTTGTACGGTAAAAAACTTAAATTAGATCTTAAGTTCTGACTGCATTTTACCTCTTTATAAACCTGTACGGTCAAAACTTAAATAAGAATTGCAGTTTTAATTTACTCGACCTTTTCAGTATCTAAAACGGTAAAAAAACTTATTATAAACAAGACTTTAAAGTTTTCGATCAGTAGCATACTTTTCTTTTAGTTTTGATTGTATTACAATGACAGACTTGGTCACTTCGGTGTTGACATGAATATCAATTATGTGGTCACTTTTATAAATTTTCTGTTTACAAAACTTTGAATTTTTCGAAAAGCTAAGGATTTTCCTATCCCAGGAATAGATAACCTTAGTCGAATTTGGCACATTTTTTTAAATTTTGGATCCTCAATGCTCTTTAACTTTGTATTTGTTTGGCTATATAACTATTTTGATATGAGCGTCACTGATGAGGCTCATGTAGACGAAACGCGCGTCTAGCGTCCTAAATTATAATCCTTGTACCTTTGATAACTTTGTACACCTAGCCGTATTTGGCACAACGTTTTGGTATTTGGGTCTTCAATGCTCTTAATCTTTATACTTGTTTGCCTTATATCATACAAAACAGTAATATAGAATATATAATGTAAACTCATTATATCATACGAAACAGTAATATAGGAATATTGGGGAATATTGTCCCGAGTAGAATTTTATATTGCACGAGCTTGCAATATATGTTCTACGAGGGACAATATTCCCCAATATTCATGCAATAACCATTTTATTGTATAGCAATATAATATTTGAAAGTAAAAATTGAAATATACTAATATTTTGTCGTTGATGACGTCATGCATTTTGATGATTTATTGCACGCTTACTTTTGGTTACTTTCTGTGGGAAATATTATATTGCTATGCAATAATATAGAATATATAATCATACGAAACAGTAATATATAATATATAATCATACGAAACAATAATATAGAATATATAATCATACGAAACAGTAATATAAAAAATAGAGACATGTTTAAAACTCATTATATCATACGAAACAGTAATATAGAATATATAATGTCATACGAAACATTAATATAGAATATATAATGTCATACGAAACAGTAATATAGAATATATAATGTCATACGAAACAGTAATATAGAATTTATAATGTCATACGAAACAGTAATATAGAATATATAATGTCATACGAAACAGTAATATAGAATTTATAATGTCATACGAAACAGTAATATAGAATATATAATGTCATACGAAATAGTAATATAGAATATATAATGTAGATCGTGGTCAATAGAAATATGGATTATGTTGACATTTTACAATGTTTAAGTAGATTAATTATTGGTCACTTTGCATATATTTGAGCTTCAGAATTAATAATTTATAGAAAGGTTGTCCAGGATGCGTTGTCAGGATTGAATTCTGATATATTCAAGGAAGAGATGTGTTTATCATAAACCGGATCTTGATTATCGATGTAACTTTATATAGCATAGTTAAATGTTTCGTTTATGTTACCGACATGTACTATTGAAACTATTTAGAACAGTTGACTTCGTGTACAGTTCAAAATCTACTTGAAAGAAAGCAATTATAACACATTCCATCTATATTGATGATTTAATAATTTCCTTGCTTGGTAAAACATAATTAAATTAACAATGAACTATATGTACATTGCAGAGTCATTGCACAATTGAGTGATGTAATGGAAATTTACAGATATGCGATCTTCACAGTTTTAACAAGACATAATAAGATGCGAATGGAATGCTAAAAAGAGCATTTCAAGACATTATACAATTATTGACTTTTGATGACGTTGGCAAGTCATTGGATCAACTGAAATCAAAAGTTAACAATTGTTTTATTAATATCTGACTGTTTATCCGTTTAAAATTTGCAAGTATTTGCTCAAGATACCTTTGCTCGTGTTTAAAACTGATCACCGTTTTTATATTAAATTTGTGCATGTGCTTTGTAGTTGCTTATTATCATAAGTTTAAAAATTCCACAAATTAAGTAAATTAAAAAAACAAAATACACCTTAAAAAAACAAAACAATCAAGAGCAGAGAAACATACACCGGGAAAAAAAAGAATAAGAAAAAAAAAAACCTGGAAATTTACTTAACGTCGTGAACGTTGCCTTAGAATATCTATATTAAGGTACACGGACGCTGTTCCAAATCAATTTAAGATGCTAGACGGTGTAAGCTGATATGAGTAGGCTCTATGGTATTGGTTTATATATCGGTTTTATGGCAATAATAACATTAAAATGACAACATTACATGACAGGACTAAAATACAAATAAATGGGAAATATATACATGTAGGACAGAGAAACACACGAATAATAGCTAACAAAAGGTACAAGGTTTAAAATTTAATACGTCCACATAAGACTAACCAGTGACGCTCAGATGAAATATGTCGAAAGCTAAAACAAGAACAAAGTCGAAGAGCACTGAGGACCAAAAGTTCCAAAAAGTTGTGCCCAATACGGCTAGGGTTTTCTGTTTGGGATAAGAACATCCTTATTATTTAAAATTGTTCATACTTTTGCAAACAGTAAATTTTACAAAATGACTATATAATAGATATACATGATAAAACTAAAGTGGTGACCAACTACAAAATAAAAACGGATACATTACATAAAACAACTTAATCCAGCACTTAAAAATACACAGCCGATAGCTGTAAAATATTCATCCCTTTAAATACAAGAAACATAGTTCTGTTGTTTTGTTGGGGTACTTTTTATGACGTGATCGATAGGGATAGCCAATGGAAGATTCTGATTAAAAGGGAACTTGTATACTACGTCACGATTCTCTGCCTATTTAAGAATTTCGTCGGTGGTTTATATCCAATTGATTTGTCCTTTAGGAATCTTAGTGATAGTTCGTTTATCTATTTACTATATTTTCTGGGGTGTAGTTAGTGTCTACTCGAGGGAGATTTATAGTTTGACCTATTGTATGGACATCTACTGTGGACTTTTTTTTATTATTAAGTTATTAAGTTATAAGCCTTGCAACTTTGATAACTATTCACACCACTGGGTCCATACGTTTTGTCCCCGAGGGTATCACCAGCCCAGTAGTCACCACTTCGATGGTGACATGAATATCAATTATATGGTCATTTTATAAATTTACTGTTTGCAAAAGTATGAATTATTTGAAATACTAAGGTTTTTCTTTTCCCATGCATAGATCACCATAGCCGTGTTTGGCACAACTGTTTGGAATTTTGGGTCATAAATGCTCAACTTTGTACTTGTTTGGCTTTCAAACTATTTTGATCTGAGATGAGTCTTGTGTAGACGAAACGCGCGTCTGGCGTATTAAATTATAAGCCAGTTACCTTTGACAACTATTTACACCACTGGGTCGATGCCACTGCTGGTGAATGTTTCGTCCCTGAGGATATATCACCAGCTCAGTAGTCAGCACTTCGGTGTTGACATGAATATCAATTATATAGTCATTTTTATTTTCACTTTTTGCAAAAGTATGAATTATTCGAAATACTAAGGATTTTCTTATCCCAGGCATAATTCACCTTAGCCGTATTTGGCACAACATTTTGGAATTTCGGGTCATAAATGCTCTTCAACTTTTTACCTGTTTGGCTGTCAAATGTGAACGTCATTGATGAGTCTTATATAGACGAAAGAGTCGTCTGCCGTAATGAATTACAATTTTGGTACCTTTGATTACTATTTTTACCACTGGGTCGATGCAACTGCTTGTAAGCGTTTTATCCCCATGGGTATCACCAGCCCAGTAGTCAGCAGTTCGGTGTTGACATGCATATCAAGGATATGGTAAATATTATATTGCTATGCAATAATATAGAATATATAATCATACGAAACAGTAATATATAATATATAATCATACGAAACAATAATATAGAATATATAATCATACGAAACAGTAATATAAAAAATAGAGACATGTTTAAAACTCATTATATCATACGAAACAGTAATATAGAATATATAATGTCATACGAAACATTAATATAGAATATATAATGTCATACGAAACAGTAATATAGAATATATAATGTCATACGAAACAGTAATATAGAATTTATAATGTCATACGAAACAGTAATATAGAATATATAATGTCATACGAAACAGTAATATAGAATTTATAATGTCATACGAAACAGTAATATAGAATATATAATGTCATACGAAATAGTAATATAGAATATATAATGTAGATCGTGGTCAATAGAAATATGGATTATGTTGACATTTTACAATGTTTAAGTAGATTAATTATTGGTCACTTTGCATATATTTGAGCTTCAGAATTAATAATTTATAGAAAGGTTGTCCAGGATGCGTTGTCAGGATTGAATTCTGATATATTCAAGGAAGAGATGTGTTTATCATAAACCGGATCTTGATTATCGATGTAACTTTATATAGCATAGTTAAATGTTTCGTTTATGTTACCGACATGTACTATTGAAACTATTTAGAACAGTTGACTTCGTGTACAGTTCAAAATCTACTTGAAAGAAAGCAATTATAACACATTCCATCTATATTGATGATTTAATAATTTCCTTGCTTGGTAAAACATAATTAAATTAACAATGAACTATATGTACATTGCAGAGTCATTGCACAATTGAGTGATGTAATGGAAATTTACAGATATGCGATCTTCACAGTTTTAACAAGACATAATAAGATGCGAATGGAATGCTAAAAAGAGCATTTCAAGACATTATACAATTATTGACTTTTGATGACGTTGGCAAGTCATTGGATCAACTGAAATCAAAAGTTAACAATTGTTTTATTAATATCTGACTGTTTATCCGTTTAAAATTTGCAAGTATTTGCTCAAGATACCTTTGCTCGTGTTTAAAACTGATCACCGTTTTTATATTAAATTTGTGCATGTGCTTTGTAGTTGCTTATTATCATAAGTTTAAAAATTCCACAAATTAAGTAAATTAAAAAAACAAAATACACCTTAAAAAAACAAAACAATCAAGAGCAGAGAAACATACACCGGGAAAAAAAAGAATAAGAAAAAAAAAAACCTGGAAATTTACTTAACGTCGTGAACGTTGCCTTAGAATATCTATATTAAGGTACACGGACGCTGTTCCAAATCAATTTAAGATGCTAGACGGTGTAAGCTGATATGAGTAGGCTCTATGGTATTGGTTTATGCGAGCATGATAAAGATTTTCAGAGAAATACTGTTTCGTGATCACTGATATTGGTAATCACAAAACGGTACGACTTGTGGATGTGTTTTCCTCTCTTTTTTTGTATTGTTTTGTTAATGATGTTGTGCTTAAAGATTATGGTTTGAGGTTGAGTTTGGTAGTGGTGTTACACTGTAGGTATAGTAGTGTTACAATGTAGGTATAGTAGTGTTACAATGTAGGTATAGTAGTGTTACAATGTAGGTATAGTAATGTTACAATGTAGATATAGTGGTGATACAATGTAGATAAAGCGATGATACAATGTAGATACATAAAGTGATGATAAATGTAGATATAGTGATGATTCAATGCAGATAAAGTGGTGATACTATGCAAATATAGTTGTGATACATGGTAGATATAGTGATGATTCAATGTAGATATAGTGATGATACAATGCAGATATAGTGGTGATACATGGTAGATATAGTGATGATACGATGTAGATAGAGTGGTGATACACTGTTGATAGAGTGATGATACAACGTAGATATATATAGTGGTGATATAATGTAGATAGAGTGGTGATACAATTTCGATATAGTGGTGATACCATGTAGATAAAGTGGAGATTCAATGATAAAAATTAAGGTTTGTGCGATCTTAACTTCAATAAAGAAGTAATTTCAACCGTACTAAATAATCTATTATGAATAAAAAGAGATAAATTTGCATTCTACGTCATCAATAATTTTCTGAAACAACTTTTGGTTCTAATCAATCTCCAATTTTCGTATCGAAATAGGTTTCCGTGTCATTTGGAAGTAATGTTAATTACATGTTCAAAAGCCAGAGTTCCAACCTTCTGTCATAATACACGAAAAAGAGAATACAAGTGCCAATTTAAAGAATGGTTAGATACAATTACAAAATCAATGTAGTCTTTGTAATGCTAGGGATCACTTTTAAGTAATATCGACCACTACTTTATTTTACTTTCAACTTAATACTAAATAACAGCTCACTATTCGATAGAAAGGCGTGTTTACACATTCAAATTGTAGTTAGTAAGAATTTGCATCGATATTGGTCGAACCTGGGAACATTTAAAACTTAACAGCATCAATATTCCTGAGGTAATAGACAATGACGATCAATAATAATCTGGTTTGTGTCCCATGGCCTTCACCACTTTTTAGAAATAGTCGAACATGCTCTGGTTTGTGTACCATGGCCTTCAAACGTTGTTAGAAATAGTCGAACATGCTTTGTTTTGTGTCCCATGGCCTTCACCACTTTTTAGAAATAGTCGAACATGCTCTGGTTTGCGTACCATGGCCTTTTAAAAGTTGTTGGAAATAGTCGAACATGATCTGGTTTGTGTACCATGGCCTTCAAACGTTGTGTGAAATAGTCGAACATGCTCTTGTTTGTGTCCCATGGCCTTCACCACTTTTTAGAAATAGTCGAACATGCTCTGGTTTGTGTACCATGGCCTTTAAAAGTTGTTAGAAATAGTCGAACATGCTTTGTTTTGTGTCCCATGGCCTTCACCACTTTTTAGAAATAGTCGAACATGCTCTGGTTTGTGTCCCATGGCCTTCACCACTTTTTAGAAATAGTCGAACATGCTCTGGTTTGTGTACCATGGCCTTCAAACGTTGTTAGAAATAGTCGAACATGCTTTGTTTTGTGTACCATGGCCTTCACCACTTTTTAGAAATAGTCGAACATGCTCTGGTTTGTGTACCATGGCCTTTAAAAGTTGTTGGAAATAGTCGAACATGCTCTGATTTGTGTCCCATGACCTTCGAAGGGTGAAAATGTTAATTAACTCCTCTGGCAATTCGTCCACTTTAATTACATCCATAGACCTTTTTTTCTATACATTGCTGAAATATTTGTTTTGTGTTTCTTAACACTTTAGTCACATATCTCTTACATATCTACCAGTTTAGATTTGGTGAACAGTTTTATTGTTGTAAATAAAGGCAACAGTAGTATACCGTTGTTCGAAACTCGTAAATCGATTGAGAAAAAAACAAATCCAGGTTACAAATTAAAACTGAAGGAAACGCATCAAATATAAGAGGAGAACAACGACACAATAGAAACATGACATTAAAATGTAACACAAACAGAAACGAACTATAATATAACAGTGGCCATTTTCCTGACTTGGTACAGGACATTTTTTTTTCTTTCTTAAAATGGTTGGTTGAACCAGGTTTTGTGGCATGCCAAACTTCTCGGTTTTATGGCAATAATAACATTAAAATGACAACATTACATGACAGGACTAAAATACAAATAAATGGGAAATATATACATGTAGGACAGAGAAACACACGAATAATAGCTAACAAAAGGTACAAGGTTTAAAATTTAATACGTCCACATAAGACTAACCAGTGACGCTCAGATGAAATATGTCGAAAGCTAAAACAAGAACAAAGTCGAAGAGCACTGAGGACCAAAAGTTCCAAAAAGTTGTGCCCAATACGGCTAGGGTTTTCTGTTTGGGATAAGAACATCCTTATTATTTAAAATTGTTCATACTTTTGCAAACAGTAAATTTTACAAAATGACTATATAATAGATATACATGATAAAACTAAAGTGGTGACCAACTACAAAATAAAAACGGATACATTACATAAAACAACTTAATCCAGCACTTAAAAATACACAGCCGATAGCTGTAAAATATTCATCCCTTTAAATACAAGAAACATAGTTCTGTTGTTTTGTTGGGGTACTTTTTATGACGTGATCGATAGGGATAGCCAATGGAAGATTCTGATTAAAAGGGAACTTGTATACTACGTCACGATTCTCTGCCTATTTAAGAATTTCGTCGGTGGTTTATATCCAATTGATTTGTCCTTTAGGAATCTTAGTGATAGTTCGTTTATCTATTTACTATATTTTCTGGGGTGTAGTTAGTGTCTACTCGAGGGAGATTTATAGTTTGACCTATTGTATGGACATCTACTGTGGACTTTTTTTTATTATTAAGTTATTAAGTTATAAGCCTTGCAACTTTGATAACTATTCACACCACTGGGTCCATACGTTTTGTCCCCGAGGGTATCACCAGCCCAGTAGTCACCACTTCGATGGTGACATGAATATCAATTATATGGTCATTTTATAAATTTACTGTTTGCAAAAGTATGAATTATTTGAAATACTAAGGTTTTTCTTTTCCCATGCATAGATCACCATAGCCGTGTTTGGCACAACTGTTTGGAATTTTGGGTCATAAATGCTCAACTTTGTACTTGTTTGGCTTTCAAACTATTTTGATCTGAGATGAGTCTTGTGTAGACGAAACGCGCGTCTGGCGTATTAAATTATAAGCCAGTTACCTTTGACAACTATTTACACCACTGGGTCGATGCCACTGCTGGTGAATGTTTCGTCCCTGAGGATATATCACCAGCTCAGTAGTCAGCACTTCGGTGTTGACATGAATATCAATTATATAGTCATTTTTATTTTCACTTTTTGCAAAAGTATGAATTATTCGAAATACTAAGGATTTTCTTATCCCAGGCATAATTCACCTTAGCCGTATTTGGCACAACATTTTGGAATTTCGGGTCATAAATGCTCTTCAACTTTTTACCTGTTTGGCTGTCAAATGTGAACGTCATTGATGAGTCTTATATAGACGAAAGAGTCGTCTGCCGTAATGAATTACAATTTTGGTACCTTTGATTACTATTTTTACCACTGGGTCGATGCAACTGCTTGTAAGCGTTTTATCCCCATGGGTATCACCAGCCCAGTAGTCAGCAGTTCGGTGTTGACATGCATATCAAGGATATGGTAATTTATTTATAAATTTACTGTTTGCAAAAGTAAGAATTATTCGCAATACTAAGGATTTTCTTATCCCAGGCATAGTTCACCTTAGGCGTCTTTGGCACTAATTTTGGAATTTCGGGTCATAAATGCTCTTCAACTTTTTACTTGTATGGCTTTCTAATCTTAGCTTCACTGATGAGTTACGAAGACGAAACGCGCGTCTGTTATATTAAAATATAAGCCTGGTACATCTGATAACTATTAACACCACTGGGTCGATGCCACTGCTGGTGGACGTTTTTTCCCCGAGGATATCACCAGCCCAGTAGTCAGCACTTCGGTGTTGACATGAATATCAATTATATGGTCATTCTAAATTTTAAAAATTAATTGTTTGCAAAAGTATGATTAGTTATCAAAGGTACCAGGATAATAATCTTGTGCGCCAGACGCGCGTTTCGTCTTCATAAGACTGATCAGTGTGCTCATATCAAAAAAGTTATAGAGCCAAACAAATACAAAGCTGAAGAGCTTCATGATCCAATTATTCGAATTACTAAGGATTTTCTTATCCCAAGCATCGATCACCTTATCCGTGTTTGGCACAACTTTTAGGAATGTTGTGTCATAAATGCTCTTCAACGTTGTACTTGTTTGGCTTTCTATCTTTTTTTGATCTGAGCGTCACTGATGAGTCTTATACGCGTCTGGCGTATTAAATTATATGCCTGGTACCTTTTATAACTATTTACTTTTCGTTGTCTTTCATATTTTTGTCTTTGATTGATGCATTGGTTCAGTCTACCTTCTGTTTCTAATAATATCAAATTTTATCCTGCAATTGTGTGTTCTACTATACAGATACAGCCCTACAGATATCGCTATGCTGTATCTGTATACTATACAGATATCGCTTTAAAGCTCCGCCCACTGTCGGACTGAGTATTGTATGAACCCGCGTGACCTCAGAATGTGTATTGCAATCGCATTCCAACGACGTATCAATTGCGAATTAACGATTTCTTTTATACGTTCTGTTTCTTTTCCAATATTTCTAGAGCAATAAGAATCACACCAATTTTCTGATAACATACACACATAAACAGCAGTCTTTTCTACGATGACAACTATCGATATCAAAACTTGAATGTGTATGATTGTGTAACAAAACCAACCATGTCAATTTCAGCATGCATGCTTAGTGAATGTCGAGTCTGAAGCGTAGGACAACTCGTACACTCCTGTTTCAAATTGAACAATGTTTTGTTATTTGTTTTTACTGTTGAAATTAGTTGTTATGTTAAAATAGATAATTATTCACTTTGAGCGATGTATTATTGTTGACCATTCGAGATTCTTTTTTTGCGAACCCGTCTTCAGCTGAATGTGTGATTACTGTACATCGTATTACTACACGGGCCTTAAGGGATTTCAAATAAAAAATAAATGCGAAACATGTGTTTTTGTGTCTTTCAAAACACAAATAATATACAGAATTAATTGCAGGATAAAAACAATAACTGTTTAGTGTCTTTAAATATCAGCTGTATTTGTACTCGGCTCGAAACAGGTGTAATAGCTCGCTAAAAGCTCGCATACACCTTGTTTCCCAGCCTTGTACAAATACAGCTGATATTTAAAGACACTAAACAGTTATTGTCTATATAATATGAACTAGCTTCACCTACAAAAAGATCAGTTGAACACAACAGCACTTCGACATTATCCGACAGTGTTTCTTTGTTTTTAATGATTACATTTTTCTTACTACTGATATGATAAGCGGACGTGACGTCAATTTGTTTTGAAACAGCGTGTTTAGTTTTGGTTGAGTAAGTAGACAGAACACGGAATCGATCACATAGCTCTTTCAGTCTCATTAATATTTCCGATTTACCTGAAATCTGCCAGCACAATTAATAGGATTAACCACATTCCGTATGGTTCAATATCCAAACAAGTTAAATTTAACCAGTTCCACAATAATAAGAATCATAAAGAACCGTAAAGGTTGTGCACTGAAGTTTACGTTGCTTTTTTTTATACTGATGGGTTGTTGACTTTTTCGCAATATTCCTTTTTATTAATGAAATTTACACGTACTGATCATTGTAAAATATAGGCATCAAGGATACAAAAAAGTTAAAGATAAACGTTTTCAGAAATGGAACATTATGAATATTATAGAGTCAAATTAAAGGAAAATAACAAACTCTGACATTTTACTGAACTGGAAAAAACCAAACCCAAACAAACAAAACAAACAAAAAAAATTATTAAACAAAACAAAAATAACAAACAAAACAAAACAAATTTTTTTAAAACCAAAGTCAATATGAAAAATAAGCTCCCCAGGAACATAGAACTTAAAACAAATATCACCACAAGTTATTGACGGAGAATTTAATTATAACATTGTTTATCTAAGACTTTGAATAAAACCAATTGTTCCATTTTTAGGACTATTGTGTTAGTACATCAATAAAAGTACTTAGTCTAACATTTAGATATTGACTGCTAATGGAAACTATTTTTGATTACACTACAGATATCAATTATAAGATCAATCGACACCTTCTTTTACATAAACTTTCACAATAAAATGATTTGTTTATACAAGCGAGACGAAAGAAAAGAGACAGTCATAAGTAGACAATCACAGTGTAGACAATAAACTGACAACGCAAAAAAGAAAAAGACCAAACGACGAACATCAGAATATAAAACACAAAATTGAAGACTGCTCACACGAGCCCGAACAAAAATCAGGGGTACAACTTCTATAGGACCAGAATATGAAACATTACATTGAAGACTGCTCAACACGAGCCCGAACAAAAACCAGGGGTACAACTTCTATAGGATCAGAATATGAAACACTACATTGAAGACTGCTCAACACGAGCACGAACAAAAACCAGGGGTACAACTTCTATAGGATCAGAATATAAAACACAAAACTGAAGACTGCTCAACACGAGCCCGAACAAAAACCAGGGGTACAACTTCTATAGGATTAGAATATGAAACACTACATTGAAGACTGCTCAACACGAGCCCGAACAAAAACCAGGGGTACAACTTCTATAGGATTAGAATATGAAACACTACATTGAAGACTGCTCAACACGAGCCCGAACAAAAACCAGGGGTACAACTTCTATAGGACCAAGAATATGAAACACTACATTGAAGACTGCTCAACACGAACCCGAACAAAAACCAGGGGTACAACTTCTATAGGATCAGAATATGAAACACTACATTGAAGACTGCTCAACACGGGCCCGAACAAAAACCAGGAGTACAACTTCTATAGGATAAGTCGGTTTAGAAGTGCAGTTTCTCGTTTTTATACTGTAATTCAAATATATCAGAAATTTTGCTTTTCCGCATATTTTAGATTGTTGAATTTTTTTTTGCAATTAGTTGCATGTTTTCTATGCATCCTTGACATTATTAGCCGTTTAAAAAAAAGAACAGAATAGCATCTTCTATTGGAAGATTTTTTGCAATGTTTCCCCCAAAAAAACTTAAAACTGTATCAACACAAACTAAAAGATACACAAATCACACCAGAAACGGTTACTGTATAAATTCGGGATTAATACTATCGTGTATGTACAGGTTCAAATAAGCATGGATGACAAACATTATGGGTTCTAGAAAAAATGCATAATCAAAACAAATTCGCTTTTTTTTTTACTGTTTTCAGAAAATATGCAAATCTTTTAATAGCTGTTCGGACTTTAAAATATTTAACCTATCTTTTAGGTCCTTGTATAAACCGTTTGAATAAAACAAACCAAAGAAGACACTGCTCATTTCAGTGTTAGAAGTCGATTATTGGGACAATACAAAAAGAAAATAAAGGTTTCACAATATATACGACTTAATCTTAAGATACTTCTTAGTTGCATTAATAAAAGAGAAATAAAAGTACCGAGATTGCTAAACTAAAAATAACTTACCCGCACATGTGAAAATAGTATTTTGATTTTTCCTTTCAACTTACCCGCACATGTGACCTTATTCCTTTGATTTATCCTTTTATATTACCCGCACATGTGGACTGAGTATTTTGATTTTTCCTTTAACTTACCAACACTTGTGGACCGAGACTTTTTTTTTCTTTTTTGACTTACCCGCACATGTGGACTGAGACTTTTGATTTTTCCTTTAAACTTACCAGCACATGTGGACTGAGAGTTTTAAATTTTCTTTTAACTTACCCGCACATGTGCACTGAGTATTTTGATCTTTTTATTTTTACATACTCGCACATGTAGACTGAGTCTTTTGAATTTTTCTTTTAACGTACTCGCACATGTGGACCGAGTCTTGATTTTTCCTTATAATTTACCCGCACATGTTGACCGAGTCACATGTGGACCGAGTCTTGATTTTTCCTTATAATTTACCCGCACATGTTGACCGAGTCTTTTGATTTTTCCTTTTGATTTACCCACACATGTGGACCGAGTCTTGATTTTTCCTTTTAACTTACCCACACATGTGAACTGAGACTTTTGTTTTTTTTTCTTTTAACTTACACGTACATGTGGACTGATACTTTTGATTTTCCTTTTAACTTACCCGCACATGTGGATGATACTTTTGATTTTCCTTTTAACTTACCCGTACATGTGGACTGAGACTTTTGACTTTTCTTTTAACTTACCCGCACATGTGGACTGAGTCTTTTGATTTTGCCCTGAATATCTGGATTTTTTAATAACTCTTCCATAGCGGTATGTCTGTAACCAAGAAATTGACAACAAAAAAGTTTGTTAAATCTCAATTAAGCAATGTTAACTAGTCATGAAAGTTCAACTGCAATAACATATTTTAAAATGAAGTACGTTCAATTGCTACAAATCACCACATCGTAAAACGTTTGGGAATCCTGCAATTTAAAAGCTAATCAATGATATTACTAATTCATAACCGTCATAGAACTGTCACAGCGCCATCTGGTAATCGATAAGACAAACAATGCATATAAACAATGGTTGCTATGGAGAAAATGATTTTAAAAAGATCTTATCGACATTTTAATACTTAGAATACTATGTCTTATATATAAAATCTCGGTTTCTATGAACTATTTCTTTATTGTTTGGTATCAAAGAAAAAAATCGCATTGACACAACTGAACCATAATTACAGTAGACTAAGTTTAACCAGGTTAAAATCGTTAGAAATAAACTATTGTAATCACATATCCCAACAACTGTTAAAAAGGAGTGTCATTATTTCATTTTAACGCATACGAAATAATATAATACTGAATCACTCAATGGAGGGAGTAGTTCTTGGGTGAAATTCTTGGGATACCCAGTATTCCCTGCAATAGCGTAGATATATCTAGAGTAGTTCATAATTGGACCACCAATGCGGTATTATAATTATTTACTTACTAGTATACATAAATATCGAGGATACAATAAGTCCAATTAATGTTCAAGATAAAAGGGGAACTTTTCGTTGTTCTTACAATATACTTATTCACCCTCGAGACAAGGTATAAACTAAAGTATAGAGTAGTTCCAGTCTGGAATATTTGAAGACTAGCAGGTATACTTATTAGTTGGGCACACAACCTACATGAGATGGAACATAAAAAAGTAAATAAACCCCCGAAAAGAGATTAACCTAAAACATCGAATCGACCCAATCCCAGAGAGGGCAGTGGAGTGTATATCTTCAAGTTGACACGATATTCCAAAGCTTGACTATCCCATCATGATTTCCTTGATTAAGGGTTAATGCTTATTTTAATGAAGCTATTATACCAAGGGTTCAATATGGTAAAATTGGAGCTATCTTTTAGAAAGTTATTCGACTCCACCACGAGTCAGTTATGGCATATGTGTGTCAATGATGACCATTGATATGTTGTTATTACAATCCCGTCTCCTTTTCCACACTAACCATCAGCCACATGATGAGTGGCACTAGTGAAGCAGTTATACTCACCTTTAAAGTTAGATCGATCTCAATATATCCTTTTCCACACTAGCCATTAACCACATGATGATGGCACTAGTGAAGCAGGTTATACTCACCTTTAACGTTAGATCGATCTCAATATTATCCTTTTCCACACTAGCCATTAACCACATGATGATGGCACTAGTGAAGCAGGTTATACTCACCTTTAACGTTAGATCGATCTCAATATTATCCTTTTCCACACTAGCCATTAACCACATGATGAGTGGCACTAGTGAATCAGGTTATACTCACCTTTAACGTTAGATCGATCTCAATATTATCCTTTTCCACACTAGCCATTAACCACATGATGAGTGGCACTAGTGAAGCAGGTTATACTCACCTTTAACGTTAGATCGATCTCAATATTATCCTTTTCCACACTAGCCATTAACCACATGATGAGTGGCACTAGTGAATCAGGTTATACTCACCTTTAACGTTAGATCGATCTCAATATTATCCTTTTCCACACTTACCATTAACCACATGATGAGTGGCACTAGTGAAGCAGGTTATACTCACCTTTAACGTTAGATCGATCTCAATATTATCCTTTTCCACACTAGCCATTAACCACATGATGAGTGGCACTAGTGAAGCAGGTTATACTCACCTTTAACGTTAGATCGATCTCAATATTATCCTTTTCCATACTTACCATTAACCACATGATGAGTGGCACTAGTGAAGCAGGTTATACTCACCTTTAACGTTAGATCGATCTCAATATTATCCTTTTCCACACTTACCATTAACCACATGATGAGTGGCACTAGTGAAGCAGGTTATACTCACCTTTAACGTTAGATCGATCTCATTATTATCCTTTTCCACACTAGCCATTAACCACATGATGAATGACACTAGTGAAGCAGGATATACTCACCTTTAACGTTAGATCGATCTCATTATTATCCTTTTCCACACTTACCATTAACCACATGAGGAATGACACTAGTGAAGCAGGTTATACTCACCTTTAACGTTAGATCGATCTCATTTTTTTGCAAAGGTTCTTGTTACTCATTCTTTAATTTTCTTTGTAATGTTTTATTTAATTGTCTTTTCATCGTCTTTCGTTTTTTGTCATGGCATTGTCAAATTTCCATCGACTTGCTTGATAGCTTCCGTCTCTTTTTTCACAAATGATAAGACAACTCTCCGAAAGTTAAACTATCATGGTAGAACATGTACCAGGTCAATTTACACCTAATCTCATGTGAACCACATAGGATCATATTTATAGAGTTGTTATAGTAAAATTGTGAATTGCTAAAGACAAAATTTTAATATAACACAGACACTAAATGTGACCTACAGTAGAACATGTTACCGGTAAATTCACCCGAGTCTAAAGATGACCTATGATAGAACATGTAACCGGTTAATTAATCCCTAGTCTAAAGATGATCTACGATGGAAAAATTTAGCAGTAGTCATCGTTTGTTGATGTGCGTGTTTCATAAGTGTTTCCCGTTTCCCGTTTTTTTTATATAGATTTGACCGTTGGTTTTCCTGTTTGAATGGTTTTACGCTAGCCATTTCTGGGGCCTTAATAGCTTGCTGTTCGGTGTTTCTTTTACAACTTGTGACTTAGTTTAAACATATTTAATTATAGTGGATTGGGAAACAAGTTTTGCAACTTATATTAATCCCTTTCCACTTTGCGGGTGCGAGTGCTGCCTTGTAGCGGCATTGTGACTTGGATAGAGAGATGTCTCAATGGCACTCATACCACATCTTCTTATAATTATGAATTCATAAGAAAACGTTCTGTTAAATAGTAAAAAAAATACTGAGTAAGTTGAAATTAAAACTTTCTCTTTTACTTGTATGGAAAACGGCAGACTAAAGGAAGTTGGTGTACAATTAGATTAAAATAATGCTGTGCGAAAAATTACTGGAATACAATTTATTTTATAGGCTGTATACTTATATAGAAAATGGCAGGGACAAATACGAATGAATCGATTGATATGCAGCTCATTCCAAAAAGTTGGTGACCAGAACGATCTTTAGATTTGTTGAAACATGATTATTTTCCCCCAAATTGTTTAATCAATATGCAGCAAAGATGGACATATTTTAGATTCAGTTTCACAATCTTATAATGCAAAAAGTAAACTTACAAAAATACTGAACTCCGAGGAAATTTCAAAACGGAAAGTCCCAAATCAAATGGCAAATCAAAAGCTAAAACACATCAAACGAATGGATAACAACTGTCATATTCCTGACTTGGTAAAGGCATTTTCTTATGCAGAAAATGCAGGATTAAACCTGGTTTATAGCTAGCTAAACGTCTCACTTGTATGACAGTGATCTCGATATCTCGATAAATACGACTGAACATGAAACATCGTGAATATGCATGTATATTTCTTATAACACAGTTCAACAGATAGTTTCTGAATTTAAAATGTACCAACTGTTCTTTAGAAATAACTTTTAATTGAAAAGTCGTCATCGGCATTGTTATATTGTTGATTTTCTTGATTGTTTCATAAGAAGAGGTAATTTTATTCTGTTTCACCAGAGTTTCAATTGCACACTAAGTGATGAACACAGCACTAATATGATTAACAAGAGATATATGATGGCCAGTAATATAAAGCGGGAGTTTATTATCATGTATGCGTAGTAGACTGGTGTATATACGCTACAGACAGACTACAGTCAGATAGGTTAGTTTGAAGGAGTTTATTAGCATGTATGAGTAGTAGACTGGTGTATATACGCTATAGACAGACTACAGTCAGATAGGTTAGTTTGAAGGAGTTTATTAGCATGTATGAGTAGTAGACTGGTGTATATACGCTACAGACAGACTACAGTCAGATAGGTTAGTTTGAAGGAGTTTATTAGCATGTATGAGTAGTAGACTGGTGTATATACGCTACAGACAGACTACAGTCAGATAGGTTAGTTTGAAGGAGTTTATTAGCATGTATGAGTAGTAGACTGGTGTTTATACGTACAGACAGACTACAGTCAGATAGGTTAGTTTGAAGGAGTTTATTAGCATGTATGAGTAGTAGACTGGTGTATATACGATACAGACAGACTACAGTCAGATAGGTTAGTTTGAAGGAGTTTATTAGCATGTATGAGTAGTAGACTGGTGTATATACGATACAGACAGACTACAGTCAGACAGGTAGTTAATATAGATTTGTAGGATGTGTATATATAAGCAAATGAGTTAGTTGAGTTAGATAGATAGACTGGTGTATATACGATACAGACAGACTACAGTCAGACAGGTTATAAGTTTGAAGGAGTTTATTGGTGGGTTAACACAATAGAGATCAACACTTACATAGCCTTTTAGTCTGCCTGGGAATTGATACTCTGGATTTCATGAATTCTTATGGAAAGCATCATTTAATTTAAGACATCTTACTATCTAATTGATTACCTTTTTTTCACAAAAAGTAACTTCAATTGCAAATGATTAATTTTCACAAAATCACAAAAATCTGTCTTTGCATACTCTACATCAGAATTATTCCTACCCTTATGTGGCTATGAAAAATGAGAACTTACAAGAAACATGGAAAACAAACAATTGTCTCTGGCTATTGACTATATTTATATATCACGTTCAAGTATAAATAGTTTGAACGATCATCTACTAGAGCAAATGAAGTAAAAGTTTGAAATTGATTATTTTATTCTGTTTCAGCTGTATCGATTTGTGTCATCTAAAGTTGTTTTAATTTTAATGGCTTTAGATTACACACATATTCTCTTATTTCTGTTTGTTTTCCTTTCTAAGTACTTTTGTATTGATTAATGTCTACTACTACTACAATAGAAAGGATAGTTAATTCAATGTAAAGGACAACTAAATACAACCAAATTCATTTCAGTGTTTTCTTGTTTATTCAGCGTTCAAGTCCATTTAACTTTCTTTACTGACAATGTTTCCTATTTTAACCATGAACGACCAATTATGCATGAATATGAAAAGATGTAACAAAACACTAACTAAAGAAATATCACAATTGCTATACATTGATTAAGTTTATTGGTTTCTTATATATCAATGATCAGTAATCTCCCTTCAACAATATTTCTCCATGCAAAATGGTAAAATTTAAGATTTTAATTGATGGATGAATATCGTAACATATGAGCATTTTTTAATCATTCAATTGTAATCATCTCAAAGAATTATCGTCCTTTTTTTTTAATTTTCACAATGAAATTGAAAAACAAATCAATTTAACTAAAAAAATAGTTCTATCATTCCACAAAGTTATAGTAAATGATTTGCAAATTCCTATAAAGTTGGATTCGAATTGTTAAAAACTCGCTAATTGAAGAAATTCCCTATGTAAACTCGACGACTAGTTTAACATTTTGGTACCTGGCAAGGCCGTAACTAGGCATCTTAAATTAGTGAGGGAAAATAATTGAGCCGAGCGAAGCGAGGCGAAGCGAGGCGAATTTTTTTTTGTAGGGTATGAAATGAATGGTGCAAAATCCTGCATTCTAGGTATTTTTAAGTGAGTTTGATAATGTTATGAATTTGGACACTTATATAAATTTTTCATATTTTAAGACTTTTACTAACACCAAATTTTTAACAACTTTATTTAAATTTATATGTAAGATAATCATCCAAATATCACTGATTTGAGTCTGCTGCCAGAACATAGAACAAACATCGATTCAGTAGAGTTTGCCAAATTTGTCTATGGCCGGTTCAGTCAAATCGTTTCAGAATCATAATTTGGTCTGCTGATATCCTTATCGCGATGAACATGGAGAATGGCAAGACCGCACAATCTCTCGCCACTCATGCATGCTCTTTTCCAAGTTTTCAGTCGTTTCAGGGCAGTCTGTGTTTCTAAAGGTAGCACATTATCATCAACACAATGATCAATGTCTTCTTCCAATTCCTTATCCATCAGCAATTCAGTAGCAGCATCGGTAGTAACAGTTTTGTTTGCAAAAGGGAATTAAGCTTTCCTGTAAGCACCATCATACAGTCGCAGTTACAAAATAATAAACTCGCTTTTATGCTGACGAGAAGTAGACAAACTAGGGATAGAATGAGATAAGATACATGTATATGATTCTGATAGAATGAGATAAGATAAATGTATATGATTCTATCTATAGAGTAAGATAGTTAGTATATCTGATATGGGTACAGGGGGATTGGAATGGAGTTTTTGACGTTTACATGTAGGTTCGTAATTTCAAATTATTTCTGGAAATAGTTGGTGGTATTTTAGTTCCAGAATCTATAAGTTTAGGGGTTAGGGGTTGGGGGTGTCCGATTCCGAAACCCCGAATATAAAGAAACGAAATTCCCTAGTCCCGAATAAGTAAAGACAAAATCCTGTGTTAAAGGTTCTACCATTCCTCAATAATATAAAATTGGAATATGGGATATTCTTTCAATTTTTAAGGTTAAATAAACATGGATAAAAACTAATCCATGCATTTTTCATATTATTTATATTTTATTTATCTGTAAAGAGAAAGATTAAAGTTCGTGAAATGGATACGCAAACAGGACTGCCCCCTTGTGATGCCCAGTACCTGATTTGTCAAAAGTTGGTGAAACAGAGAAATGAATACGCAGACAGGACTGCCCCCTTCCGAAGACGAGTACTTGATTTGTCAGTCTACTGATCGTTTTTGGATTGTTCTAATGAAGTTATATGCAATACTCAGACTCTGTTCACAAAAAAACTAGTTTACTAGAATTATTCCTTCTTTACCTTCAGTGTCGCTTTTTCTTTTTCTGAAAGAGCCTGTTTTGAACCAGATTTCCATGATGATTATCGTTACTAGGTTAATGTAATCGAGAAACATCACCCGTTGAGATGCTGAGTTATATCCAGGAAGAATAGTTTAAAAGGAATGATGACAAGTTATAGAAATTAAGGTTGAGACAGAACAACAAATGAATATTATATTTATGTATATGTATAAAAAAAATAAGTTTCCCAATTTTAGTGAGGCAATTGCCTCACTTGCTTCAAGGGTAGTTACGGACTTGCCTGGATCGGCTTTACATAAATAAGGCCGTTAGTTTTCTCGTTTGAATTGTTTTACATTGTCATTTCGGGGCCTTTTGTAGCTGACTATGCGGTATGGGCTTTGCTCATTGTTGAAGGCCGTACGATGACCTATAGTTGTTAACTTCTGTGTCATTTTGGTCTCTTGTGGAGAGTTGTCTCATTGGCAATCATACCACATCTTCCCTTTTTTTATATTTTGATGAACATCCTTATCTTCGCTAGCCAAAGGTCACGATCCACTTCCCTCCTCTCCACCCTTGGCAGATTAAGCCAACATTTGTGGTAACAATGTTGCGCCATCTATCGGTAGATTAAAGTCACGCCCATTCCGTATACATTATTCTATACCAATGGTAGCACTTGAACTCTTCAATTTGGAGGTAAAAACACGGAAGCGTCTAGATTCTACACACTTGGTGAAGAAGGAAACGAAAATATACGTTGACATTCATGCATTTGTGCAAGAAACATATACAGGAACTTCTATTAGTTGATTAAAAACATTCAAATTGTCACTTAATATAGTCGTTTGTTTATGGATGAAAAGACGTGTTGCACAATAAGCACGTGGCAAATAGATATAGGAAGATGTGGTGTGAGTGCCAATGAGACAACTCTCCATACAAATAACAATTTAAAAAGTAAACCATTATAGGTTAAAGTACGGCCTTCAACACGGAGCCTTGGCTCACACCGAACAACAAGCTATAAAGGGCCCCAAAATTACTAGTGTAAAACCATTCAAACGGGAAAACCAACGGTCTAATCTATATAAACAAAACGAGAAACGAGAAACACGTGTATATTACATAAACAAACGACAACTACTGTACATCAGATTCCTGACTTAGGACAGGTGCAAACATTTGCAGCGGGATTAAACGTTTTAATGGATCCAAACCTTCTCCCTTTTTCTGAAACAATAGCATAACATCACAACAAAGAAAAACATACGATAAAATATCAATTGGCAGACTTAACTCAATCAAAAAACGTATGATTAAATGTTTACATAAACTTTCTACATTTACACGCGATCATGTTTAAGGCTCTTTATGATTGGATGCAGCGAGTTTCGACTGCAACCAATGAAAATAGTTACCTTGTGTCTCCGAAATTCTATCTCAATCCGCCAAGGGTGGAGTGGAGGATAGTGGATCGTAACCCTTGGATAGCGAAGATAGAACACCATAAACGTCAACATAATTTCATAAAGTTTCAACGTATTTCTGATGACTTGAGAGTATCCATGGACAAAACAGTACAGTAGACGCATAGAAATGCTAATTTGTAAAAGGAGAAGAGTTGGCGCATAGAAATGCTTATATATAAAGGGACAAAACAATATAGTTTGCGCATATAAATGCTTATTTGTTAAGGGATAAAACAATATAGTTGGCGCATAGAAATGCTTATTTGCAGAGGGAGAAAACATAAAGTTAAAACCATGTTAAATTCATTTAGGCTCGTCTGTCTTTTATTCCTTTTAACCCGGAGAAAGTAAGGGTATACATTTTGGCTCATATCTCCCTATTGAACTTCCCAAACCAAACGGTAGTATATTTTTACATGCAGGCAAGTCTTGTATCAGTGTAGCGACAACTAGTTTTCACTCTCAATATAAAACCAGTTGATTATATGTATGCTTCTTCCATAATAACAGATTATCACATGCTGTGGTACAGCTCAATAAATTATTCTTGTATTTTCCTGGATATAGAATTCCATATAATGTGTATACATTACTTCAAAACAAAGGTAAATCATATATGTCGTTATAAAGATTTTTAATACTTATTTCCTCTTGGTACAAAAGACCCAAGTATGATTAAATCTGCATTTATATCAGATGTCACAATAACTAGGT